>JANJXV010001631.1:0-95122 GCA_024803745.1 Megascapheus bottae
TGTGAGAAGTCATAGAATGGAGGTGTGTGAAGTCACAGAATGGAGGTGTGTGAAGTCATAGAATGGAGGTGTGTGAAGTCATAAAATTGAGGTGTGTGAAGTCATAGAATGGAGGTGTGTGAAGTCATAAAATGGAGGTGTGTGAACTCATAGAATGGAGGTGTGTGAAGTCAAAATGGAGTTGTGTGAAGTCATAGAATGGTGGTTTTTGATGTCAACGAATGAAGGTGTGTGAAGTCATAGAATGGAGGTGTGTGAAGTCAGATTGGAGGTGTGTGAAATCACAGAATGGAGGTGTGTCAACTCAGAAATGAGGTGTGTGAAGTCATAGAATGGAGGTGTGTGAAGTCATAGAATGGAAGTGTGTGAAATCATAGAATGGAGGTGTGTGAAGTCACAGAATTGAGGTGTGTGAACTCAGAATGGAGGTGTGTGAAGTCAGACTGGAGGTGAGTGAAGTCATAGAATGGAGGTGTGTGAAGTCACAGAATGGAGGTCTGTGAACTCAGAATGGAGGTGTGTGAAGTCATAGAATGGAGGTGTCTGAAGTCACAGAATGGAGGTGTGTGAAGTAATAGAATGGAGCTGTGTGAAGTCAGAATGGAGGTGTGTGAAGTCAGAATTGAGGTGTGTGAAGTAACAGAATGGAGGTGTGTGAAGTCATAGAATGGAGGTGTGTGAAAACATAGAATGGAGGTGTGTGAAGTCAGAATTGAGGTGTGTGAAGTCACAGAATTGAGGTGTGTGAATTCACAGAATAGAGGTGTGTGAAGTCAGATGCAAGAGTGAAGTCACAGAAGGGAGGTGTGTGAAGTCACAGAATGGATGTTTGTGAAGTAAGAATGAAGGTGTTTGAAATCATAGATGGAGGTGTGTGACGTCACAGAATGGAGGTGTGTGAAGTTATAGAATGGAGGTTTGTGAAGTCATAGAATTGAGGTGTGTGAAGTCATACAATGAAGGTGTGTAAAGTCAGAATGGAGGTGTGTGAAGTCACAGAATGGAGGTGTGTGAACTCAGAATGGAGGTGTGTGAAGTCATAGATGGAGGTGTGTGAAGACATAGTATGGAGGTGTGTGGAACCATAGAATGGAGTTTTTTTAAGTCACAGAATGGAGCTGTGTGAAGTCAGAATGGAGTTGTGTGAACTCATACAATGGAGGTGTGTGAAGTCAAAATGGAGGTGTGTGAAATCTTAGAATGGAGGTGTGTGAAGTCAAAAAATGGAGGTGTGTGAAGTCATAGAATGGAGGTGTGTGAAGTGATAGTATGGATTTTGTGAAATAAGAATGAAGGTGTGTGAAGTCATAGAATGGAGGTGTGTGACGTCACAGAATGGAGTTGTGTGAAGTCATAGAATGGAGCTGTGTGAAGTCAGAATGGAGGTGTGTGAAGTCACAGAATGGAGGTGTGTCAACTCAGAATGGAGGTGTGTGAAGTCACAGAATGGAGGTGTGCGAAGTCATAGAATGGAGGTGTGTGAAGTCATAGAATGGAGGTGTGTGTAGTCAGAATGGAGGTGTGTGATGTCACAGAATTGAGATGTGTGAACACAGAATGCAGGTGTGTGAATCACAGAATGGAGGTGTGTGAAATCATAGAATGGAGGTGTGTGAAGTCATAGAATGGATGTTTGTGAAGTAAGAATGAAGGTGTGTGAAGTCATAGAATAGAGGTGTGTGAAGTCAAAGAATGGAGGTGTGTGAAGTCACAGAATGGAGGTGTGTGAAGTCACACAATGGAGGTGTGTGAAGTCTCGAATGGAGGTGTGCGGTCATAGAAGGGAGGTGGGTGAAGTCATAGAAAGGAGGTGTGGGAAGTTATAGAATGGAGGATTGTGAAGTCATACAGTGGAGGTGACTGAAGACACAGATTCGAGGTCTGTGAAGTCATAGAATGGAGGTGTGTAAAGTCAGAATGGAGGTGTGTGAAGTCATAGAATGGAGATTTGTGAATTCATAGAATGGAGGTGTGTGACGTCACAATTGAAGTGTATGAAGTCATAGAATGGAGGTGTGTGAAGTCACAGAATGGAGGTGTGTGAAGTCATACAATGGCAGTGAGTGAAGTCAGAATGGAGGTGTGTGAAGTCATAGATGGAGGTGTGTGAAGTCATAGTATGGAGGTGTGTGAAATCATAGAATGGAGTTTTGTGAAGTCACACAATGGAGCTGTGTGAAGTCAGAATGGAGGTGTGTGAAGTCATAGAATGGAGGTGTGTGAAGTCAGAATGGAGGTATGTGAAATCATAGAATCAAGGTGTTTGAAGTCACAATTTAGGTGTGTGAAGTCATAGAATGGAGGTGTGTGAAATCATAGAATGGAGTTTTGTGCAGTCACACAATGGAGCTGTGTGAAGTCAGAATGGAGGTTTGTGAAGTCACAGAATGAAGGTGTGTGAATCACAGAATGGATTTATTTGACCTCAGAATAGAGGTGGGTGAAGTCACAGAATGGAGGTGTGTGAAGTCATATAATGGAGGTTTGTGAAGTCACAGAATGGAGGTGTGTGAATTCATAGAATGGAGGTGTGTGAAGTCATAGAATGGAGGTGTGTGAAGTCATAGAATGGAGGTGTGTGAATTCATAGAATGGAGGTGTGTGAAGTCACAGAATGGAGGTTTGTGTACTCAAATGGAGGTGTTTAAAGTCAAAGAATGGAGGTGTGTGAAGTCATAGAATGGAAGTGTGTGAAGTCATAGAATGGAGGTGTGTGAAGTCAGAATGGACATGTGTGAAGTCACAGAATTGAGGTGTGTGAACCCAGAATGGAGGTGTGTGAAGTCACAGAATGGAGATTTTTGAAGTCATACAATGGAGGTGTGTGAAGTCATAGAATGGATGTTTCTAAAGTAAGAATGAAGGTGTGTGAAGTCATAGAATGGAGGTGTGTGAAGTCAAAATGGAGGTGTGTGAACTCATAGAATGGAGGTGTGTGAAGTCATAGAATGGAGGACTGTGAAGTCATGGAATGGAGGTTTGTGAAGTCCAAGAATGGATGTGTGTGAAGTCAAAGAATGGAGGTGTGTGAAGTCATAGAATAGAGGTGTGTGAAGTGAAACAATAGAGGTGTGTGAAGTCACAGAATGTAGGTGTGTGAAGTCACAGAATGGAAGTGTGTGAAGTGAAAACGGAGGTGTGTGAAGTCACAGAATGGAGGTGTGTGAAGTCAAAAAGGTGGTGTGTGAAGTCACAGAATGGAGGTGTGTGAAGTCATAGAATGGAGGTGTGTGAAATCATAGAATGGAGGTGTGTGAAGTCAGAATGGAGGTGTGTGAAGTCACCGAATTGAGGTGTGTGAAGTCACAGAATGGAGGTGTGTGAAGTCAGAATGAAGGTGTGTGAAGTCACAGAATGGAGGTGTGTGAAGTCACAGAATGGATGTTTGTGAAGTAAGAATGAAGGTGTTTGAAGTCATAGCGTGGAGTTGTGTGAAGTCACAGAATGGAGGTGTGTGAAGTCATAGAATGGAGGTGTGTGAAGTCATAAAATGGAGGTGTGTGAAGTCATAGAATGGAGGTGTGTGAAGTCATAAAATGGAGGTGTGTGAACTCATAGAATGGAGGTGTGTGAAGTCAAAATGGAGTTGTGTGAAGTCATAGAATGGTGGTTTTTGATGTCAACGAATGGAGGTGTGTGAAGTCATAGAATGGAGGTGTGTGAAGTCAGATTGGAGGTGAGTGAAATCACAGAATGGAGGTGTGTCAACTCAGAAATGAGGTGTTGTGAAGTCATAGAATGGAGGTGTGTGAAGTCATAGAATGGAAGTGTGTGAAATCATACAATGGAGGTGTGTGAAGTCACAGAATTGAGGTGTGTGAAGTCAGAATGGAGGTGTGTGAAGACAGAATGGAGGTGAGTGAAGTCATAGAATGGAGGTGTGTGAAGTCATAGAATGGAGGTCTGTGAACTCAGAATGGAGGTTTGTGAAGTCATAGAATGGAGGTGTGTGAACTCATTATGGAGGTGTGTGAAGTCACAGAATGGAGGGTGTGTGAAGTCATAGAATGGAGGTTTGTGAAATCACAGAATGGAGGTGTGTTAATTCATAGAATGGAGGTGTGTGAAGTCATAGGATCGAGGTGTGTGAAGTCACAGAATGGAGGTGTTTGAAGTCACAGAATGGAGGTGTGTGAACTCAGAATGTAGGTGTGTTAAGCCACAGAATGAGGTGTGTGAAGTCATAGAATGGAAGTTTGTGAAGTCATAGAAAGGAGGTGTGTGAATTCAGAATGGAGGTGTGTGAAGTCACAGAATGGAGGTTTGTGAAGTCATAGAATGGAGGTGTGTGAAGTCAGAGAATGGATGTTTCTGAAGTAAGAATGAAGATGTGTGAAGTCATAGAATGGAGGTGTGCGAAGTCAAATTGGAGGTGTGTGAACTCATAGAATGGAGGTGTGTGAACTCATAGAATGGAGGTTTGTGAAGTCATGGAATGGCGGTGTGTGAAGTCAAAGAATGGAGGTGTGTGAATTGAAACAATAGAGGTGTGTGAAGTCACAGAATGGAGGTGTGTGAAGTCACAGATTGGAAGTGTGTGAAGTCAAAACGGAGGTGTGTGAAGTCACAGAATGAAGGTGTGTGAAGTCACAGAATGGATGTGTGTGAAGTCAAAAAGGTGGTGTGTGAAGTCACAGAATGGAGGTGTGTGAATTTATAGAATGGAGCTGTGTGAAGTCAGAATGGAAGTGTGTGAAGTCAGAATGGAGGGGTGTGAAGTCAGAATGGAGGTGTTGTGAAGTCACAGAATGGAGGTGTGTGAAGTCATAGAATGGAGGTGTGTGAAGTCAGAATGTAGGTGTGTCAAGTCACAGAATTGAGGTGGGTGAATTCAGAGAATGGAGGTGTGTGAAAACAGAATGAATGTGTGTGAAGTCACAGAAAGGAGGTGTGTGAAGTCACAGAATGGATGTTTGTGAAGTCATAAAATGAAGGTGTGTGAAATCAGAATGGAGGTGTGTGAAGTCACAGAATGGAGGTGTGTGAAGTCAGGAATTGAGGTGTGAAGTCATAGAATGGAGGTGTGTGAAGTCAGAATGGATGTGTGTGAAGTCATAGAATGGATGTTTGTGAAGTAAGAATGAAGGTATGTGAAGTCATAGAATAGAGGTGTGTGAAGTCAAAGAATGGAGGTGTGTGAAGTCACAGAATGGAGGTGTGTGAAGTCACACAATGGAGGTGTGTGAAGTCTCGAATGGAGGTGTGCGGTCATAGAAGGGAGGTGGGTGAAGTCATAGAAAGGAGGTGTGGGAAGTCACAGAATGGAGGAGTGTGAAGTCATACAGTGGAGGTGACTGAAGACACAGATTCGAGGTCTGTGAAGTCAGAGAATGGAGGTGTGTAAAGTCAGAATGGAGGTGTGTGAAGTCATAGAATGGAGATTTGTGAATTCATAGAATGGAGGTGTGTGACGTCACAATTGAAGTGTGAGAAGTCATAGAATGGAGGTGTGTGAAGTCACAGAATGGAGGTGTGTGAAGTCATAGAATGGAGGTGTGTGAAGTCATAAAATTGAGGTGTGTGAAGTCATAGAATGGAGGTGTGTGAAGTCATAAAATGGAGGTGTGTGAACTCATAGAATGGAGGTGTGTGAAGTCAAAATGGAGTTGTGTGAAGTCATAGAATGGTGGTTTTTGATGTCAACGAATGAAGGTGTGTGAAGTCATAGAATGGAGGTGTGTGAAGTCAGATTGGAGGTGTGTGAAATCACAGAATGGAGGTGTGTCAACTCAGAAATGAGGTGTGTGAAGTCATAGAATGGAGGTGTGTGAAGTCATAGAATGGAAGTGTGTGAAATCATAGAATGGAGGTGTGTGAAGTCACAGAATTGAGGTGTGTGAACTCAGAATGGAGGTGTGTGAAGTCAGACTGGAGGTGAGTGAAGTCATAGAATGGAGGTGTGTGAAGTCACAGAATGGAGGTCTGTGAACTCAGAATGGAGGTGTGTGAAGTCATAGAATGGAGGTGTCTGAAGTCACAGAATGGAGGTGTGTGAAGTAATAGAATGGAGCTGTGTGAAGTCAGAATGGAGGTGTGTGAAGTCAGAATTGAGGTGTGTGAAGTAACAGAATGGAGGTGTGTGAAGTCATAGAATGGAGGTGTGTGAAAACATAGAATGGAGGTGTGTGAAGTCAGAATTGAGGTGTGTGAAGTCACAGAATTGAGGTGTGTGAATTCACAGAATAGAGGTGTGTGAAGTCAGAATGCAAGAGTGAAGTCACAGAAGGGAGGTGTGTGAAGTCACAGAATGGATGTTTGTGAAGTAAGAATGAAGGTGTTTGAAATCATAGATGGAGGTGTGTGACGTCACAGAATGGAGGTGTGTGAAGTTATAGAATGGAGGTTTGTGAAGTCATAGAATTGAGGTGTGTGAAGTCATACAATGAAGGTGTGTAAAGTCAGAATGGAGGTGTGTGAAGTCACAGAATGGAGGTGTGTGAACTCAGAATGGAGGTGTGTGAAGTCATAGATGGAGGTGTGTGAAGACATAGTATGGAGGTGTGTGGAACCATAGAATGGAGTTTTTTTAAGTCACAGAATGGAGCTGTGTGAAGTCAGAATGGAGTTGTGTGAACTCATACAATGGAGGTGTGTGAAGTCAAAATGGAGGTGTGTGAAATCTTAGAATGGAGGTGTGTGAAGTCAAAAAATGGAGGTGTGTGAAGTCATAGAATGGAGGTGTGTGAAGTGATAGTATGGATTTTTGTGAAATAAGAATGAAGGTGTGTGAAGTCATAGAATGGAGGTGTGTGACGTCACAGAATGGAGTTGTGTGAAGTCATAGAATGGAGCTGTGTGAAGTCAGAATGGAGGTGTGTGAAGTCACAGAATGGAGGTGTGTCAACTCAGAATGGAGGTGTGTGAAGTCACAGAATGGATGTGTGTGAAGTCATAGAATGGAGGTGTGTGAAGTCATAGAATGGAGGTGTGTGTAGTCAGAATGGAGGTGTGTGATGTCACAGAATTGAGATGTGTGAACACAGAATGCAGGTGTGTGAATCACAGAATGGAGGTGTGTGAAATCATAGAATGGAGGTGTGTGAAGTCATAGAATGGATGTTTGTGAAGTAAGAATGAAGGTGTGTGAAGTCATAGAATAGAGGTGTGTGAAGTCAAAGAATGGAGGTGTGTGAAGTCACAGAATGGAGGTGTGTGAAGTCACACAATGGAGGTGTGTGAAGTCTCGAATGGAGGTGTGCGGTCATAGAAGGGAGGTGGGTGAAGTCATAGAAAGGAGGTGTGGGAAGTTATAGAATGGAGGATTGTGAAGTCATACAGTGGAGGTGACTGAAGACACAGATTCGAGGTCTGTGAAGTCATAGAATGGAGGTGTGTAAAGTCAGAATGGAGGTGTGTGAAGTCATAGAATGGAGATTTGTGAATTCATAGAATGGAGGTGTGTGACGTCACAATTGAAGTGTATGAAGTCATAGAATGGAGGTGTGTGAAGTCACAGAATGGAGGTGTGTGAAGTCATACAATGGCAGTGAGTGAAGTCAGAATGGAGGTGTGTGAAGTCATAGATGGAGGTGTGTGAAGTCATAGTATGGAGGTGTGTGAAATCATAGAATGGAGTTTTGTGAAGTCACACAATGGAGCTGTGTGAAGTCAGAATGGAGGTGTGTGAAGTCATAGAATGGAGGTGTGTGAAGTCAGAATGGAGGTATGTGAAATCATAGAATCAAGGTGTTTGAAGTCACAATTTAGGTGTGTGAAGTCATAGAATGGAGGTGTGTGAAATCATAGAATGGAGTTTTGTGCAGTCACACAATGGAGCTGTGTGAAGTCAGAATGGAGGTGTGTGAAGTCACAGAATGAAGGTGTGTGAATCACAGAATGGATTTATTTGACCTCAGAATAGAGGTGGGTGAAGTCACAGAATGGAGGTGTGTGAAGTCATATAATGGAGGTTTGTGAAGTCACAGAATGGAGGTGTGTGAATTCATAGAATGGAGGTGTGTGAAGTCATAGAATGGAGGTGTGTGAAGTCATAGAATGGAGGTGTGTGAATTCATAGAATGGAGTTGTGTGAAGTCACAGAATGGAGGTTTGTGTACTCAAAATGGAGGTGTTTAAAGTCAAAGAATGGAGGTGTGTGAAGTCATAGAATGGAAGTGTGTGAAGTCATAGAATGGAGGTGTGTGAAGTCAGAATGGACATGTGTGAAGTCACAGAATTGAGGTGTGTGAACCCAGAATGGAGGTGTGTGAAGTCACAGAATGGAGATTTTTGAAGTCATACAATGGAGGTGTGTGAAGTCATAGAATGGATGTTTCTAAAGTAAGAATGAAGGTGTGTGAAGTCATAGAATGGAGGTGTGTGAAGTCAAAATGGAGGTGTGTGAACTCATAGAATGGAGGTGTGTGAAGTCATAGAATGGAGGACTGTGAAGTCATGGAATGGAGGTTTGTGAAGTCCAAGAATGGAGGTGTGTGAAGTCAAAGAATGGAGGTGTGTGAAGTCATAGAATGGAGGTGTGTGAAGTGAAACAATAGAGGTGTGTGAAGTCACAGAATGTAGGTGTGTGAAGTCACAGAATGGAAGTGTGTGAAGTGAAAACGGAGGTGTGTGAAGTCACAGAATGGAGGTGTGTGAAGTCAAAAAGGTGGTGTGTGAAGTCACAGAATGGAGGTGTGTGAAGTCATAGAATGGAGGTGTGTGAAATCATAGAATGGAGGTGTGTGAAGTCAGAATGGAGGTGTGTGAAGTCACCGAATTGAGGTGTGTGAAGTCACAGAATGGAGGTGTGTGAAGTCAGAATGAAGGTGTGTGAAGTCACGGAATGGAGGTGTGTGAAGTCACAGAATGGATGTTTGTGAAGTAAGAATGAAGGTGTTTGAAGTCATAGCGTGGAGTTGTGTGAAGTCACAGAATGGAGGTGTGTGAAGTCATAGAATGGAGGTGTGTGAAGTCATAAAATGGAGGTGTGTGAAGTCATAGAATGGAGGTGTGTGAAGTCATAAAATGGAGGTGTGTGAACTCATAGAATGGAGGTGTGTGAAGTCAAAATGGAGTTGTGTGAAGTCATAGAATGGTGGTTTTTGATGTCAACGAATGGAGGTGTGTGAAGTCATAGAATGGAGGTGTGTGAAGTCAGATTGGAGGTGTGTGAAATCACAGAATGGAGGTGTGTCAACTCAGAAATGAGGTGTGTGAAGTCATAGAATGGAGGTGTGTGAAGTCATAGAATGGAAGTGTGTGAAATCATAGAATGGAGGTGTGTGAAGTCACAGAATTGAGGTGTGTGAAGTCAGAATGGAGGTGTGTGAAGACAGAATGGAGGTGAGTGAAGTCATAGAATGGAGGTGTGTGAAGTCATAGAATGGAGGTCTGTGAACTCAGAATGGAGGTTTGTGAAGTCATAGAATGGAGGTGTGTGAACTCATTATGGAGGTGTGTGAAGTCACAGAATGGAGGTGTGTGAAGTCATAGAATGGAGGTTTGTGAAATCACAGAATGGAGGTGTGTTAATTCATAGAATGGAGGTGTGTGAAGTCATAGGATCGAGGTGTGTGAAGTCAAAGAATGGAGGTGTTTGAAGGCACAGAATGGAGGTGTGTGAACTCAGAATGTAGGTGTGTTAAGCCACAGAATGGAGGTGTGTTAATTCATAGAATGGAGGTGTGTGAAGTCATAGGATCGAGGTGTGTGAAGTCACAGAATGGAGGTGTTTGAAGGCACAGAATGGAGGTGTGTGAACTCAGAATGTAGGTGTGTTAAGCCACAGAATGAGGTGTGTGAAGTCATAGAATGGAAGTTTGTGAAGTCATAGAAAGGAGGTGTGTGAATTCAGAATGGAGGTGTGTGAAGTCACAGAATGGAGGTTTGTGAAGTCATAGAATGGAGGTGTGTGAAGTCAGAGAATGGATGTTTCTGAAGTAAGAATGAAGATGTGTGAAGTCATAGAATGGAGGTGTGCGAAGTCAAATTGGAGGTGTGTGAACTCATAGAATGGAGGTGTGTGAACTCATAGAATGGAGGTTTGTGAAGTCATGGAATGGCGGTGTGTGAAGTCAAAGAATGGAGGTGTGTGAATTGAAACAATAGAGGTGTGTGAAGTCACAGAATGGAGGTGTGTGAAGTCACAGATTGGAAGTGTGTGAAGTCAAAACGGAGGTGTGTGAAGTCACAGAATGGAGGTGTGTGAAGTCACAGAATGGATGTGTGTGAAGTCAAAAAGGTGGTGTGTGAAGTCACAGAATGGAGGTGTGTGAATTTATAGAATGGAGCTGTGTGAAGTCAGAATGGAAGTGTGTGAAGTCAGAATGGAGGGGTGTGAAGTCAGAATGGAGGTGTGTGAAGTCACAGAATGGAGGTGTGTGAAGTCATAGAATGGAGGTGTGTGAAGTCAGAATGGAGGTGTGTCAAGTCACAGAATTGAGGTGGGTGAATTCAGAGAATGGAGGTGTTTGAAAACAGAATGAATGTGTGTGAAGTCACAGAAAGGAGGTGTGTGAAGTCACAGAATGGATGTTTGTGAAGTCATAAAATGAAGGTGTGTGAAATCAGAATGGATGTGTGTGAAGTCACAGAATGGAGGTGTGTGAAGTCAGAATTGAGGTGTGAAGTCATAGAATGGAGGTGTGTGAAGTCAGAATGGAGGTGTGTGAAGTCATAGAATGGATGTTTGTGAAGTAAGAATGAAGGTATGTGAAGTCATAGAATAGAGGTGTGTGAAGTCAAAGAATGGAGGTGTGTGAAGTCACAGAATGGAGGTGTGTGAAGTCACACAATGGAGGTGTGTGAAGTCTCGAATGGAGGTGTGCGGTCATAGAAGGGAGGTGGGTGAAGTCATAGAAAGGAGGTGTGGGAAGTCACAGAATGGACTAGTGTGAAGTCATACAGTGGAGGTGACTGAAGACACAGATTCGAGGTCTGTGAAGTCAGAGAATGGAGGTGTGTAAAGTCAGAATGGAGGTGTGTGAAGTCATAGAATGGAGATTTGTGAATTCATAGAATGGAGGTGTGTGACGTCACAATTGAAGTGTGAGAAGTCATAGAATGGAGGTGTGTGAAGTCACAGAATGGAGGTGTGTGAAGTCATAGAATGGAGGTGTGTGAAGTCATAAAATTGAGGTGTGTGAAGTCATAGAATGGAGGTGTGTGAAGTCATAAAATGGAGGTGTGTGAACTCATAGAATGGAGGTGTGTGAAGTCAAAATGGAGTTGTGTGAAGTCATAGAATGGTGGTTTTTGATGTCAACGAATGAAGGTGTGTGAAGTCATAGAATGGAGGTGTGTGAAGTCAGATTGGAGGTGTGTGAAATCACAGAATGGAGGTGGGTCAACTCAGAAATGAGGTGTGTGAAGTCATAGAATGGAGGTGTGTGAAGTCATAGAATGGAAGTGTGTGAAATCATAGAATGGAGGTGTGTGAAGTCACAGAATTGAGGTGTGTGAACTCAGAATGGAGGTGTGTGAAGTCAGACTGGAGGTGAGTGAAGTCATAGAATGGAGGTGTGTGAAGTCATAGAATGGAGGTCTGTGAACTCAGAATGGAGGTTTGTGAAGTCATAGAATGGAGGTGTGTGAACTCAGTATGGAGGTGTGTGAAGTCACAGAATGGAGGTGTGTGAAGTCATAGGATGGAGGTTTGTGAAATCACAGAATGGAGGTGTGTTAATTCATAGAATGGAGGTGTGTGAAGTCATAGGATCGAGGTGTGTGAAGTCACAGAATGGAGGTGTTTGAAGTCACAGAATGGAGGTGTGTGAACTCAGAATGTAGGTGTGTTAAGCCACAGAATGGAGGTGTGTGAAGTCATAGAATGGAAGTGTGTGAAGTCATAGAAAGGAGGTGTGTGAATTCAGAATGGAGGTGTGTGAAGTCACAGAATGGAGGTTTGTGAAGTCATAGAATGGAGGTGTGTGAAGTCAGAGAATGGATGTTTCTGAAGTAAGTATGAAGATGTGTGAAGTCATATAATGGAGGTGTGCGAAGTCAAATTGGAGGTGTGTGAACTCATAGAATGGAGGTGTGTGAACTCAAAGAATGGAGGTTTGTGAAGTCATGGAATGGCGCTGTGTGAAGTCAAAGAATGGAGGTGTGTGAACTGAAACAATAGAGGTGTGTGAAGTCACAGATTGGAAGTGTGTGAAGTCAAAACGGAGGTGTGTGAAGTCACAGAATGGAGGTGTGTGAAGTCACAGAATGGATGTGTGTGAAGTCAAAAAGGTGGTGTGTGAAGTCACAGAATGGAGGTGTGTGAATTTATAGAATGGAGCTGTGTGAAGTCAGAATGGAAGTGTGTGAAGTCAGAATGGAGGGGTGTGAAGTCAGAATGGAGGTGTGTGAAGTCACAGAATGGAGGTGTGTGAAGTCATAGAATGGAGGTGTGTGAAGTCAGAATGGAGGTGTGTCAAGTCACAGAATTGAGGTGGGTGAATTCAGAGAATGGAGGTGTGTGAAAACAGAATGAATGTGTGTGAAGTCACAGAAAGGAGGTGTGTGAAGTCACAGAATGGATGTTTGTGAAGTCATAAAATGAAGGTGTGTGAAATCAGAATGGAGGTGTGTGAAGTCACAGAATGGAGGTGTGTGAAGTCAGAATTGAGGTGTGAAGTCATAGAATGGAGGTGTGTGAAGTCAGAATGGAGGTGTGTGAAGTCATAGAATGGATGTTTGTGAAGTAAGAATGAAGGTATGTGAAGTCATAGAATAGAGGTGTGTGAAATCAAAGAATGGAGGTGAGTGAAGTCACAGAATGGAGGTGTGTGAAGTCACACAGTGGAGGTGTGTGAAGTCTCGAATGGAGGTGTGCGGTCATAGAAGAGAGGTGGGTGAAGTCATAGAAAGGAAGTGTGGGAAGTCACAGAATGGAGGAGTGTGAAGAAATACATTGGAGGTGACTGAAGACACAGATTCGAGGTCTGTGAAGTCAGAGAATGGAGGTGTGTAAAGTCAGAATGGAGGTGTGTGAAGTCATAGAATGGAGATTTGTGAATTCATAGAATGGAGGTGTGTGAAGTCACAATTGAAGTGTGAGAAGTCATAGAATGGAGGTGTGTGAAGTCACAGAATGGAGGTGTGTGAAGTCATAGAATGGAGGTGTGTGAAGTCATAAAATTGAGGTGTGTGAAGTCATAGAATGGAGGTGTGTGAAGTCATAAAATGGAGGTGTGTGAACTCATAGAATGGAGGTGTGTGAAGTCAAAATGGAGTTGTGTGAAGTCATAGAATGGTGGTTTTTGATGTCAACGAATGAAGGTGTGTGAAGTCATAGAAAGGAGGTGTGTGAATTCAGAATGGAGGTGTGTGAAGTCACAGAATGGAGGTTTGTGAAGTCATAGAATGGAGGTGTGTGAAGGCAGAGAATGGATGTTTCTGAAGTAAGTATGAAGATGTGTGAAGTCCTAGAATGGAGGTGTGCGAAGTCAAATTGGAGGTGTGTGAACTCATAGAATGGAGGTGTGTGAACTCATAGAATGGAGGTTTGTGAAGTCATGGAATGGCGCTGTGTGAAGTCAAAGAATGGAGGTGTGTGAACTGAAACAATAGAGGTGTGTGAAGTCACAGATTGGAAGTGTGTGAAGTCAAAACGGAGGTGTGTGAAGTCACAGAATGGAGGTGTGTGAAGTCACAGAATGGATGTGTGTGAAGTCAAAAAGGTGGTGTATGAAGTCACAGAATGGAGGTGTGTGAATTTATAGAATGGAGCTGTGTGAAGTCAGAATGGAAGTGTGTGAAGTCAGAATGGAGGGGTGTGAAGTCAGAATGGAGGTGTGTGAAGTCACAGAATGGAGGTGTGTGAAGTCATAGAATGGAGGTGTGTGAAGTCAGAATGGAGGTGTGTCAAGTCACAGAATTGAGGTGGGTGAATTCAGAGAATGGATGTTTGTGAAGTCATAAAATGAAGGTGTGTGAAATCAGAATGGAGGTGTGTGAACTCATAGAATGGAGGTGTGTGAACTCATAGAATGGAGGTTTGTGAATTCATGGAATGGCGGTGTGTGAAGTCAAAGAATGGAGGTGTGTGAACTGAAACAATAGAGGTGTGTGAAGTCACAGAATGGAGGTGTGTGAAGTCACAGATTGGAAGTGTGTGAAGTCAAAACGGAGGTGTGTGAAGTCACAGAATGGAGGTGTGTGAAGTCACAGAATGGATGTGTGTGTAGTCAAAAAGGTGGTGTGTGAAGTCACAGAATGGAGGTGTGTGAATTTATAGAATGGAGCTGTGTGAAGTCAGAATGGAAGTGTGTGAAGTCAGAATGAAGGGGTGTGAAGTCAGAATGGAGGTGTGTGAAGTCACAGAATGGAGGTGTGTGAAGTCATGGAATGGAGGTGTGTGAAATCATAGAATGGAGGTGTGTGAAGTCAGAATGGAGGTGTGTAAAGTCACAGAATTGAGGTGGGTGAATTCAGAGAATGGAGGTGTGTGAAAACAGAATGAAGGTGTGTGAAGTCACAGAAAGGAGGTGTGTTAAGTCACAGAATGGATGTTTGTGAAGTCATAAAATGAAGGTGTGTGAAATCAGAATGGAGGTGAGTGAAGTCACAGAATGGAGGTGTGTGAAGTCAGAATTGAGGTGTGAAGTCATAGAATGGAGGTGTGTGAAGTCAGAATGGAGGTGTGTGAAGTCATAGAATGGATGTTTGTGAAGTAAGAATGAAGGTATGTGAAGTCATAGAATAGAGGTGTGTGAAGTCAAAGAATGGAGGTGTGTGAAGTCACAGAATGGAGGTGTGTGAAGTCACACAATGGAGGTGTGTGAAGTCTCGAATGGAGGTGTGCGGTCATAGAAGGGAGGTGGGTGAAGTCATAGAAAGGAGGTGTGGGAAGTCACAGAATGGAGGAGTGTGAAGTCATACAGTGGAGGTGACTGAAGACACAGATTCGAGGTCTGTGAAGTCAGAGAATGGAGGTGTGTAAAGTCAGAATGGAGGTGTGTGAAGTCATAGAATGGAGATTTGTGAATTCATAGAATGGAGGTGTGTGAAGTCACAATTGAAGTGTGAGAAGTCATAGAATGGAGGTGTGTGAAGTCACAGAATGGAGGTGTGTGAAGTCATAGAATGGAGGTGTGTGAAGTCATAAAATTGAGGTGTGTGAAGTCATAGAATGGAGGTGTGTGAAGTCATAAAATGGAGGTGTGTGAACTCATAGAATGGAGGTGTGTGAAGTCAAAATGGAGTTGTGTGAAGTCATAGAATGGTGGTTTTGGATGTCAACGAATGAAGGTGTGTGAAGTCATAGAATGGAGGTGTGTGAAGTCAGATTGGAGGTGTGTGAAATCACAGAATGGAGGTGTGTCAACTCAGAAATGAGGTGTGTGAAGTCATAGAATGGAGGTGTGTGAAGTCATAGAATGGAGGTGTGTGAACTCAGTATGGAGGTGTGTGAAGTCACAGAATGGAGGTGTGTGAAGTCATAGAATGGAGGTTTGTGAAATCACAGAATGGAGGTGTGTTAATTCATAGAATGGAGGTGTGTGAAGTCATAGGATCGAGGTGTGTGAAGTCACAGAATGGAGGTGTTTGAAGTCACAGAATGGAGGTGTGTGAACTCAGAATGTAGGTGTGTTAAGCCACAGAATGGAGGTGTGTGAAGTCATAGAATGGAAGTGTGTGAAGTCATAGAAAGGAGGTGTGTGAATTCAGAATGGAGGTGTGTGAAGTCACAGAATGGAGGTTTGTGAAGTCATAGAATGGAGGTGTGTGAAGTCAGAGAATGGATGTTTCTAAAGTAAGTATGAAGATGTGTGAAGTCATAGAATGGAGGTGTGTGAAGTCAAATTGGAGGTGTGTGAACTCATAGAATGGAGGTGTGTGAACTCATAGAATGGAGGTTAGTGAAGTCATGGAATGGGGCTGTGTGAAGTCAAAGAATGGAGGTGTGTGAACTGGAACAATAGAGGTGTGTGAAGTCACAGAATGGAGGTGTGTGAAGTCACAGATTGGAAGTGTGTGAAGTCAAAACGGAGGTGTGTGAAGTCACAGAATGGAGGTGTGTGAAGTCACAGAATGGATGTGTGTCGTGTCAAAAAGGTGGTGTGTGAAGTTACAGAATGGAGGTGTGTGAAGTCATAGAATGGAGCTGTGTGAAGTCAGAATGGAAGTGTGTGAAGTCAGAATGGAGGGGTGTGAAGTCAGAATGGAGGTGTGTGAAGTCACAGAATGGAGGTGTGTGAAGTCAGAATTGAGGTGTGAAGTCATAGAATGGAGGTGTGTGAAGTCAGAATGGAGGTGTGTGAAGTCACAGAATTGAGGTGTGTGAACACAGAATGCAGGTGTGTGAATCACAGAATGGAGGTGTGTGAAATCATAGAATGGAGGTGTGTGAAGTCATAGAATGGATGTTTGTGAAGTAAGAATGAAGGTATGTGAAGTCATAGAATAGAGGTGTGTGAAGTGAAAGAATGGAGGTGTGTGAAGTCACAGAATGGAGGTGTGTGAAGTCACACAATGGAGGTGTGTGAAGTCTCGAATGGAGGTGTGCGGTCATAGAAGGGAGGTGGGTGAAGTCATAGAAAGGAGGTGTGGGAAGTCACAGAATGGACTAGTGTGAAGTCATACAGTGGAGGTGACTGAAGACACAGATTCGAGGTCTGTGAAGTCAGAGAATGGAGGTGTGTAAAGTCAGAATGGAGGTGTGTGAAGTCATAGAATGGAGATTTGTGAATTCATAGAATGGAGGTGTGTGACATCACAATTGAAGTGTGAGAAGTCATAGAATGGAGGTGTGTGAAGTCACAGAATGGAGGTGTGTGAAGTCATACAATGGAGGTGAGTGAAGTCAGAATGGAGGTGTGTGAAGTCACAGAATGGAGGTGTGTGAACACAAAATGGAGGTGTGTGAAGTCATAGAATGGAAGTGTGTCAAGTCATAGAATGGAGGTGTGTGAAGTCAGAATGGACATGTGTGAAGTCACAGAATTGAGGTGTGTGAACCCAGAATGGAGGTGTGTGAAGTCAGAGAATGGAGGTTTGTGAAATCATACAATGGAGGTGTGTGAAGTCACAGAATGGATGTTTCTAAAGTAAGAATGAAGGTGTGTGAAGTCATTGAATGGAGGTGTGTGAAGTCAAAATGGAGGTGTGTGAACTCATAGAATGGAGGTGTGGGAACTTATAGAATTGAGGTGTGTGAAGTCATGGAATGGAGGTGTGTGAAGTCCAAGAATGGAGGTGTGTGAAGTCAAAGAATGGAGGTGTGTGAACTCACAGAATGGAGGTTGCCGGGACCAACCGGCGGCAAACCAGGGTTCGCAGATTGGGGTTCCTGAAATCGGGGGCAAGGACTAGCAAGAAAGAGAAGAGAGACAGACACAGCGGGTCCGGGATGTCCGCAGTCCAGGTAAAGACTGCCGAGACTGCCGGTTTATTTTCCACTCCCCCTTCTTCCCTCCTCCTGACCCAGGAACCTCCAGGTGTTACATTAATATGGTAATTCTCAGGTCATTTGCATAGAATAGGGCCAGAAAGCAATAAGACAATAAAGCCATCGTCTGATGCAAGCCAAGGTACAGATTGATTCCACTCTGGCTCACAACAGGAGGTGTGTGAAGTCACAGAATTGAAGTGTGTGAAGTCAAAATGGAGGTGTGTGAAGTCACAGAATGGAGGTCTGTGAAGACACAGAATAGATGTGTGTGAAGTCAGAATGGAGGTGTGTGAAGTCAGAATGGAGGTGTGTGAAATCATAGAATGGAGGTGTGTGAAGCCACAACACAGGTGTGTGAACTCATGGAATGAAGGTGTGTGAAGTAAAATTGCAGGTGTGTGAAGTCATAGAATGGAGGTGTGTGAAGTCATAGAATGGAGGTGTGTGAAGTCACAGAATGGAGGTGTGTGAAGTCAAAGAATGGAGGTGTGTGAAGTCACAAAATGGAGGTGTGTGAAGTCATAGAATGGAGGTGTGTGAAGTCATAGAATGGAGGTGTGTGAAGTCATAGAACGGAGGACTGTGAACTCAGAATGGAGGTTTGTGAAGTCATAGAATGGAGGTGTGTGAAGTGAAACAATAGAGGTGTGTGAAGACACAGAATGGAGGTGTGTGAAGTCAAAGAATGGAAGTGTGTGAAGTCAAAACTGAGGTGTGTGAAGTCAGAGAATGGAGGTGTGTGAAGTCAAAAAGGTGGTGTGTGAAGTCACAAAATGGAGGTGTGTGAAGTCATAGAATGGAGGTGTGTGAAATCATAGAATGGAGATGTGTGAAGTCAGAATGGAGGTGTGTGAAGTCACAGAATTGAGGTGTGTGAAGTCACAGAATGGAGGTGTGTGAAGTCAGAATGAAGGTGTGTGAAGTCACAGAATGGAGGTGTGTGAAGTCACAGAATGGATGTTTGTGAAGTAAGAATGAAGGTGTTTGAAGTCATAGAGTGGATGTGTGTGAAGTCACAGAATGGAGGTGTGTGAAGTCATAGAATGGAGGTGTGTGAAGTCATAGAATTGAGGTGTGTGAAGTCATAGAATGGAGGTGTGTGAAGTCATAAAATGGAGGTGTGTGAACTCATAGAATGGAGGTGTGTGAAGTCAAAATGGAGTTGTGTGAAGTCATAGAATGGTGGTTTTTGATGTCAACGAATGGAGGTGTGTGAAGTCATAGAATGGAGGTGTGTGAAGTCAGATTGGAGGTGTGTGAAATCACAGAATGGAAGTGTGTGAAATCATAGAAAGGAGGTGTGTGAAGTCACAGAATTGAGGTGTGTGAAGTCAGAATGGAGGTGAGTGAAGTCATAGAATGGAGGTGTGTGAAGTCATAGAATGGAGCTCTGTGGACTCAGAATGGAGGTTTGTGAAGTCCTAGAGTGGAGGTGTGTGAACTCAGTATGGAGGTGTGTGACGTCACAGAATGGAGGTGTGTGAAGTCATAGAATGGAGGTTTGTGAAATCACAGAATGGAGGTGTATTAATTCATAGAATGGAGGTGTGTGAAGTCATAGGATCTAGGTGTGTGAAGTCACAGAATGGAGGTGTTTGAAGTCACAGAATGGAGGTGTGTGAACTCAGAATGTACATGTGTTAAGCCACAGAATGGAGGTGTGTGAAGTCATAGAATGGAAGTGTGTGAAGTCATAGAAAGGAGGTGTGTGAACTCAGAATGGAGGTGTGTAAAGTCACAGAATGGAGGTTTGTGAAGTCATAGAATGGAGGTTTGTGAAGTCAGAGAATGGTGTTTCTGAAGTAAGAATGAAGATGTGTGAAGTCATAGAATGGAAGTGTGCGAAGTCAAATTGGAGGTGTGTGAACTCATAGAATGGAGGTGTGTGAACTCATAGAATGGAGGTGTGTGAAGTCATGGAATGGCGGTGTGTGAAGTCAAAGAATGGAGGTGTGTGAACTGAAACAATAGAGGTGTGTGAAGTCACAGAATGGAGGTGTGTGAAGTCACAGATTGGAAGTGTGTGAAGTCAAAACGGAGGTGTGTGAAGTCACAGAATGGAGGTGTGTGAAGTCACAGAATGGATGTGTGTGTAGTCAAAAAGGTGGTGTGTGAAGTCACAGAATGGAGGTGTGTGAATTTATAGAATGGAGCTGTGTGAAGTCAGAATGGAAGTGTGTGAAGTCAGAATGGAGGGGTGTGAAGTCAGAATGGAGGTGTGTGAAGTCACAGAATGGAGGTGTGTGAAGTCATGGAATGGAGGTGTGTGAAATCATAGAATGGAGGTGTGTGAAGTCAGAATGGAGGTGTGTCAAGTCACAGAATTGAGGTGGGTGAATTCAGAGAATGGAGGTGTGTGAAAACAGAATGAAGGTGTGTGAAGTCACAGAAAGGAGGTGTGTTAAGTCACAGAATGGATGTTTGTGAAGTCATAAAATGAAGGTGTGTGAAATCAGAATGGAGGTGAGTGAAGTCACAGAATGGAGGTGTGTGAAGTCAGAATTGAGGTGTGAAGTCATAGAATGGAGGTGTGTGAAGTCAGAATGGAGGTGTGTGAAGTCACAGAATTGAGGTGTGTGAACACAGAATGCAGGTGTGTGAATCACAGAATGGAGGTGTGTGAAATCATAGAATGGAGGTGTGTGAAGTCATAGAATGGATGTTTGTGAAGTAAGAATGAAGGTGTGTGAAGTCATAGAATAGAGGTGTGTGAAGTCAAAGAATGGAGGTGTTGAAGTCACAGAATGGAGGTGTTTGAAGTCACACAATGGAGGTGTGTGAAGTCTCAAATGGTGGTGTGCGGTCATAGAAGGGAGGTGGGTGAAGTCATAGAAAGGAGGTGTGGGAAGTCATAGAATGGAGGAGTGTGAAGTCATACAGTGGAGGTGACTGAAGACACAGATTCGAGGTCTGTGAAGTCAGAGAATGGAGGTGTGTAAAGTCAGAATGGAGGTGTGTGAAGTCATAGAATGGAGATTTGTGAATTCATAGAATGGAGGTGTGTGACGTCACAATTGAAGTGTGAGAAGTCATAGAATGGAGGTGTGTGAAGTCACAGAAGGGAGGTGTGTGAAGTCATACAATGGAGGTGAGTGAAGTCAGAATGGAGGTGTGTGAAGTCACAGAATGGAGGTGTGTGAACACAGAATGGAGATGTGTGAAGTCATAGATGGAGGTGTGTGAAGTCATAGTATGGAGGTATGTGAAATCATAGAATGGAGTTTTGTGAAGTCACACAATGGAGCTGTGTGAAGTCAGAATGGAGGTGTGTGAAGTCATAGAATGGAGGTGTGTGAAGTCAGAACGGAGGTATGTGAAATCATAGAATCAAGGTGTGTGAAATCATAGAATGGAGTTTTGTGAAGTCACACAATGGAGCTGTGTGAAGTCAGAATGGAGGTGTGTGAAGTCACAGAATGAAGGTGTGTGAATCACAGAATGGAGGTATGTGACCACACAATGGAGGTGGGTGAAGTCACAGAATGGAGGTGTGTGAAGTCATAGAATGGAGGTGTGTGAAGTCACAGAATGGAGGTGTGTAAATTCATGGAATGGAGGTGTGTGAAGTCATAGAATGGAGGTGTGTGAATTCATAGAATGGAGGTGTGTGAAGTCACAGAATGGAGGTTTGTGTACTCAAAATGGAGGTGTTTGAAGTCAAAGAATGGAGGTGTGTGAAGTTATAGAATGGAAGTGTGTGAAGTCATAGAATGGAGGTGTGTGAAGTCAGAATGGATATGTGTGAAGTCACAGAATTGAGCTGTGTGAACCCAGAATGGAGGTGTGTGAAGTCACAGAATGGAGGTTTGTGAAGTCATACAATGGAGGTGTGTGAAGTCATAGAATGGATGTTTCTAAAGTAAGAATGAAGGTGTGTGAAGTCATAGAATGGAGGTGTGTGAAGTCAAAATGGAGGTGTGTGAACTCATAGAATGGAGGTGTGGGAACTTATAGAATTGAGGTGTGTGAAGTCATGGAATGGAGGTGTGTGAAGTCCAAGAATGGAGGTGTGTGAAGTCAAAGAATGGAGGTGTGTGAACTAAAACAATAGAGGTGTGTGAAGTCACAGAATGGAGGTGTGTGAAGTAACAGATTGGAAGTGTGTGAAGTCAAAACGGAGGTGTGTGAAGTCACAGAATGGAGGTGTGTGAAGTCACAGAATGGATGTGTGTGTAGTCAAAAAGGTGGTGTGTGAAGTCACAGAATGGAGGTGTGTGAATTTATAGAATGGAGCTGTGTGAAGTCAGAATGGAAGTGTGTGAAGTCAGAATGGAGGGGTGTGAAGTCAGAATGGAGGTGTGTGAAGTCACAGAATGGAGGTGTGTGAAGTCATAGAATGGAGGTGTGTGAAATCATAGAATGGAGGAGTGTGAAGTCAGAATGGAGGTGTGTCAAGTCACAGAATTGAGGTGGGTGAATTCAGAGAATGGAGGTGTGTGAAAACAGAATGAATGTGTGTGAAGTCACAGAAAGGAGGTGTGTGAAGTCACAGAATGGATGTTTGTGAAGTCATAAAATGAAGGTGTGTGAAATCAGAATGGAGGTGTGTGAAGTCACAGAATGGAGGTGTGTGAAGTCAGATTTGAGGTGTGAAGTCATAGAATGGAGGTGTGTGAAGTCAGAATGGAGGTGTGTGAAGTCACAGAATTGAGGTGTGTGAACACAGAATGCAGGTGTGTGAATCACAGAATGGAGGTGTGTGAAATCATAGAATGGAGGTGTGTGAAGTCATAGAATGGATGTTTGTGAAGTAAGAATGAAGGTGTGTGAAGTCATAGAATAGAGGTGTGTGAAGTCAAAGAATGGAGGTGTTGAAGTCACAGAATGGAGGTGTTTGAAGTCACACAATGGAGGTGTGTGAAGTCTCGAATGGTGGTGTGCGGTCATAGAAGGGAGGTGGGTGAAGTCATAGAAAGGAGGTGTGGGAAGTCATAGAATGGAGGATTGTGAAGTCATACAGTGGAGGTGACTGAAGACACAGATTCGGGGTCTGTGAAGTCAGAGAATGGAGGTGTGTAAAGTCAGAATGGACGTGTGTGAAGTCATAGAATGGAGATTTGTGAATTCATAGAATGGAGGTGTGTGACGTCACAATTGAAGTGTGAGAAGTCATAGAATGGAGGTGTGTGAAGTCACAGAATGGAGGTGTGTGAAGTCATACAATGGAGGTGAGTGAAGTCAGAATGGAGGTGTGTGAAGTCACAGAATGGAGGTGTGTGAACACAGAATGGAGGTGTGTGAAGTCATAGATGGAGGTGTGTGAAGTCATCGTATGGAGGTGTGTGAAATCATAGAATGGAGTTTTGTGAAGTCACACAATGGAGCTGTGTGAAGTCAGAATGGAGGCGTGTGAAGTCATAGAATGGAGGCGTGTGAAGTCAGAATGGAGGTATGTGAAATCATAGAATCAAGGTGTGTGAAGTCACAATGGAGGTGTGTGAAGTCTTAGAATGGAGGTGTGTGAAATCATAGAATGGAGTTTTGTGAAGTCACACAATGGAGCTGTGTGAAGTCAGAATGGAGGTGTGTGAAGTCACAGAATGAAGGTGTATGAATCAGAGAATGGAGGTATGTGACCACAGAATGGAGGTGGGTGAAGTCACAGAATGGAGGTGTGTGAAGTCATAGAATGGAGGTGTGTGAAGTCACAGAATGGAGGTGTGTGAATTCATGGAATGGAGGTGTGTGAAGTCATAGAATGGAGGTGTGTGAAGTCATAGAATGGAGGTGTGTGAATTCATAGAATGGAGGTGTGTGAAGTCACAGAATGGAGGTTTGTGTACTCAAAATGGAGGTGTTTGAAGTCAAAGAATGGAGGTGTGTGAAGTCATAGAATGGAAGTGTGTGAAGTCATAGAATGGAGGTGTGTGAAGTCAGAATGGACATGTGTGAAGTCACAGAATTGAGCTGTGTGAACCCAGAATGGAGGTGTGTGAAGTCACAGAATGAAGGTTTGTGAAGTCATACAATGGAGGTGTGTGAAGTCATAGAATGGATGTTTCTAAAGTAAGAATGAAGGTGTGTGAAGTCATAGAATGGAGGTGTGTGAAGTCAAAATGGAGGTGTGTGAACTCATAGAATGGAGGTGTGGGAACTTATAGAATTGAGGTGTGTGAAGTCATGGAATGGAGGTGTGTGAAGTCCAAGAATGGAGGTGTGTGAAGTCAAAGAATGGAGGTGTGTGAACTCACAGAATGGAGGTTGCCGGGACCAACAGGCGGCAAACCAGGGTTCGCTGATTGGGGTTCCTGAAATCGGGGGCAAGGACTAGCAAGAAAGAGAAGAGAGACAGACACAGCGGGTCCGGGATGTCCGCAGTCCAGGTAAAGACTGCCGAGACTACCGGTTTATTTTCCACTCCCCCTTCTTCCGTCCTCCTGACCCAGGAACCTCCAGGTGATACATTCATATGGTAATTCTCAGGTCATTTACATAGAATAGGGCCAGAAAGCAATAAGACAATAAAGCCATCGTCTGATGCAAGCCAAGGTACAGATTGATTCCACTCTGGCTCACAACAGGAGGTGTGTGAAGTCACAGAATTGAAGTGTGTGAAGTCAAAATGGAGGTGTGTGAAGTCACAGAATGGAGGTCTGTGAAGACACAGAATAGAGGTGTGTGAAGTCAGAATGGAGGTGTGGGAAGTCAGAATGGAGGTGTGTGAAATCATAGAATGGAGGTGTGGGAAGCCACAACGCAGGTGTGTGAACTCATGGAATGAAGGTGTGTGAAGTAAAATACCAGGTGTGTGAAGTCATAGAATGGAGGTGTGTGAAGTCATAGAATGGAGGTGTGTGAAGTCACAGAATAGAGGTGTGTGAAGTCATAGAATGGAGGTGTGTGAAGTCACAGAATGGAGGTGTGTGAAGTCATAGAATGGAGGTGTGTGAAGTCATAGAATGGAGGTGTGTGAAGTCATAGAATGGAGGACTCTGAACTCAGAATGGAGGTTTGTGAAGTCATAGAATGGAGGTGTGTGAAGTCATAGAATGGAGGTGTGTGAAGTGAAACAATAGAGGTGTGTGAAGACACAGAATGGAGGTGTGTGAAATCACAGAATGGAAGTGTGTGAAGTCAAAACGGAGGTGTGTGAAGTCACAGAATGGAGGTGTGTGAAGTCAAAAAGGTGGTGTGTGAAGTCACAGAATGGAGGTGTGTGAAGTCATAGAATGGAGGTGTGTGAAATCATAGAATGGAGATGTGTGAAGTCAGAATGGAGGTGTGTGAAGTCACAGAATTGATTTGTGTTAAGTCACAGAATGGAGGTGTGTGAAGTCAGAATGAAGGTGTGTGAAGTCACAGAATGGAGGTGTGTGAAGTCACAGAACTTAGGTGTGTGAAGTCACAGAATGGAGGTGTGTGAAGTCACAGAATGGAGGTGGGCGAAGTCATAGAATGGATGTTTCTGAAGTAACAATGAAGGTGTGTGAAGTCATAGAGTGGAGGTGTGTGAAGTCACAGAATGGAGGTGTGTGAAGTCAGACAATGGAGATGTATAAAGTCAGAATGGAGGTGTGTGAAGTCACAGAATGGAAGTGTGTGAACTCAGAATGGAGGTGTGTGAAGTCATAGAATAGAGCTGTGTGAAGTCATAGAATGGAGTTGTGTGAAGTCAGCATGGACGTGTGTGAAGTAAGGAAATGAGGTGTGTGAAGTCAAAATGGAGGTGTGTGAAGTCAGAATGGAGGTGTGTTGAGTCACAGAATGGAGGTATGTGAACTCAGAATGGAGGTGTGTGAAATGATAGCATGGAGGTATGTGAAATCATAGAATGTAAGTGTGTGAAGTCATAGAATGGAGGTGTGTGAAGACATAGAATGTAGATGTGTGAAGTCACATAATGGAGGTGAGTGAAGTCAAAATGGAGGTGTGTGACGTCATAAAATGGAGGTGTGTGAAATCATAGAATGGAGGTTTGTGAAATCACAAAATGGACGTGTGTGAAATCAGAGAATGGAGGTCTGGGAAGTCATAGAATGAAGTTATGTAAAGTCAAATTGGAGGTGTGTGAAGTCATAGAATGGAGGTGTGTGAAGTCATAGAATGGACGTGTGTGAATTCAGAGAACTGAGGTGTGTGAAGTCACAGAATTGACGGGTATGAAGTCAGAGAATGGAGGTGTGTGAAGTCACAGAATTCAGGTGTTTGTAGTCATATATTGGAGGTGTGTGAAGTCATAGAATGGAGGTGTGTGAAGTCATAGAATGGAGGTTTGTGAAGTCACAGAATGTCGGTGTGTGAAGGCATAGAAGGGAGGTGTGTGAAGTCATAGAACGGAGGTGTGAGAAGTCACAGAATGCAGGTGTGGCAAGTAACAGAATGGAGGTGTGTGAAGTCAAAGAATGGAGGTGTGTGAACTCAGAATGCAGGTGTGTAAAGTCACAGAATGGAGGTGTGTGAAGTCATAAAATGGATCTGTGTGAATTCATAGAATGGAGGTGTGTGAAGTCACAGAATGGAGGTGTGTGAAGTCACAGATTGGAGGTGTGTGAACTTAGAATGGAGGTGTTTGACGTCACAGAATGGAGGTGTGTGAAGTCATAGAATGGAGGTGTGTGAAGGCACAGAATGGAGGTGTGTGAAGTCATAGAATGGAGTTGTGTGAACTCAGAATGAAGGTGTGTGAAGTCACAGAATGGAGGTTTGTGAAGTCATAGAATGGATGTTTCTGAAGTAAGAATGAAGGTGTGTGAAGTCACAGAATGGAGGTGTGTGAACTCATAGAATGGAGGTGTGTGAAGTCACAGAATGCAGGTGTGTGAAGTCAGAATGGAGGTGTGTAGTCATAGATTGGAGGTGGGTGAAGTCATAAAAAGGAGGTGTGGGAAATCATAGAATGGAGGAGTGTGAAGTCATAGAATATAGGTGAGTGAAGTCACAGATTCGAGGTTTGTGAAATCATAGAATGGAGGTGTGTGAAGTCATAGAATGGAGTTGTGTGAAATCACAGAATGGAGGGGTATGAATTCTCAGAATGGAGGTGTGTAAAGACACAGAGTGGAGATGTGTGCATTCACAGAGTGGAGGTGTGTGAAGTCATAGAAAGGAGTTTTGTGAAGTCACAGAATGGAGGTGTGTGAAGTCAGAATGGAGGTGTGTGAACTCATAGAAAGGAGGTGTGTGAAGTCACAGAATGGAGGTGTGTGAAGTCAAATTGGAGTTGTGTGAAGTCATATAATGGAGGTGTGTCAACTCAGAAAGGAGGTGTGTGAAGTCATAGAATGGAGGTGTGTGAAGTCATAGAATGGAGTTGTGTGAAATCATAGAATGGAGGTGTGTGAATTCACAGAATTTAGGTTTGTGAACTCAGAATGGAGGTGTGTGAGGTCAGAATGGAGGTGAGTGAAGTCATAGAATGGAGGTGTGTGAACTCATAGAATGGAGGTGTGTGAAGTCACAATGTATGTGTGTGAAGTCATAGAATGGAGGTGTGTGAAGTCATAGAATGGAGGTGTGTGAAGTCACAGAATGGAGGTGTGTGAAGTCATAGAATGGAGGTGTGTGAAGTCAGAATGCAGCTGTGTGAAGACATAGAATGGAGGTGTGTGAAGTCAGAATGGAGGTGTGTGAACTCATAGAATGGAGGTGTGTGAAGTCACAGAATGTAGGTGTGTGAAGTCATATTGGAGTTGTGTGTAGTCATATAATGGAGGTGTGTCAACTCAGAAAGGAGGTGTGTGAAGTCATACAGTGGAGGTGTGTGAAGTCATAGAATGGAGTTGTGTGAAATCATAGAATGGAGGTGTGTGAATTCACAGAATTTAGGTTTGTGAAGTCAGAATGGAGGTGTGTGAGGTCAGAATGGAGGTGAGTGAAGTCATAGAATGGAGGTGTGTGAACTCATAGAATGGAGGTGTGTGAAGTCACAATGTAGGTGTGTGAAGTCATACAATGGAGGTGTATGAAGTCATAGAATGTATGTTTGTGAAGTAAGAATGAAGGTGTGTGAAGTCACAGAATTGAGTTGTGTGACGTCACAGAATGGAGGTGTGTAAGGTCAGAGAATGGAGGTGTGTGAAGTCAGAATGGAGGTGTGTGAAGTCACCGAATGGAGGTGTGTGAACTCAGAATGGAGGTGTGTGAAGTCACAGAATGAAGGTTTGCGAAGTCACAAATGGAGTTGTGGGAAGTCATAAAATGGATGTTTCTGAATTAATAATGAATTTGGGTGAAGTCATAGAATGGAGGTGTGTGAAGTCATAGAATGGATGATTCTGAAGTAATAATGAAGGTGTGTGAAGTCATAGAATGGAGGTGTGTGAAGTCACAGAATGGAGGTGTATGAAATCATAGAATGGTGGTGTGAAGTCACAGAATGGAGATGTGTGAAGTCATAGAATGGAGGTGTGTGATGTCATAGAATGGAGGTGTGTGAAGTCATAGAATGGAGGTGTGTAAAATCATAGAATGGACGTGTGTGAAGTCATAGAATGGAGGTGTGTGAAGTCATAGAATGGAGGTGTGTGAAGTCACAGAATGGAGGTGTGTGAAGTCACAGATTGGAGGTGTGTGAACCCAGAATGGAGGTGTGTGAAGTCACAGAATGGAGGTGTGTGAAGTCATAGAATGGAGGTGTGTGAAGTCACAGAATGGAGGTGTGTTAAGTCACAAAATGGAGGTGTGTGAAGTCATAGAATGGAGGTGTGTGAATTCACAGAATGTAGGTGTGTGAAGTCACAATGGAGGTGTGTGAAGTCATAGAATGGAGGTGTGTGAAGTCATCTGGAGGTGTGTGAAATCACAGAATGGAGGTGTGTCAACTCAGAAATGAGGTGTGTGAAGTCATAGAATCTAGGTGTGTGAAGTCATAGAATGGAAGTGTGTGAAATCATAGAATGGAGGTGTGTGAAGTCACAGAACTGAGGCGTGTGAAATCAAAATGGAGGTGTGTGAAGTCAGAATTTTGGTGGGTGAAGTCATAGAATGGAGGTGTGAAGTCACAATGTAGGTGTGTTAAGTTATAGAATGGAGGTGTGTGAAGTCATAGAATATAGGTGTGTGAAGTCACAGAAAGGAGATGTGGGAAGTCATAGAATGGAGGTGTGTGAAGTCACAGAATGGAGGTGTGTGAAGTCATAGAATGGAGGTGTGTGAAGTCATAGAATGGAGGTGTGTGAAGTCACAGAATGGAGGTGTGTGAAGTTATAGAATGGAGGTGTGTGAAGTCACAGAATGGAGGTCTGTAAAATCATAGAATGGACGTGTGTGAAGTCATAGAATGGAGGTGTGTGAAGTCATAGAATGGAGGTGTGTGAAGTCACAGAATGGAGGGGTTTGAAGTCACAGACTGGAGGTGTGTGAACCCAGAATGGAGGTGTGTGAAGTCACAGAATGGAGGTGTGTGAAGTCATAGAATGGAGGTGTATGAAGTCACAGAATGGATGTGTGTTAAGTACCGGAATGGAGGTGTGTGAACTCAGAATGGAGGTGTATGAAGTCACAGAATGGAGGTGCGTGACCTCAAAATGAAGGTGTGTGAGGTCACAGAACGGAGGTTAGTGAAGTCATAGAATGGAGGTGTGTGAAGTCATAGAATGGATGATTCTGAAGTAATAATGAAGGTGTGTGAAGTCATGGAATGGAGGTGTGTGAAGTCACAGAATGGAGGTGTATGAAATCATAGAATGGTGGTGTGTGAAGTCACAGAATGGAGATGTGTGAAGTCATAGAATGGAGGTGTGTAATGTCATAGAATAGAGGTGTGTGAAGTCATAGAATGGAGGTGTGTGCAGTCACAAAATGGAGGTGTGTGAAGTTATAGAATGGAGGTGTGTGAAGTCACAGAATGGAGGTGTGTAAAATCATAGAATGGACGTGTGTGAAGTCATAGAATGGAGGTGTGTGAAGTCATAGAATGGAGGTGTGTGAAGTCACAGAATGGAGGTGTGTGAAGTCACAGATTGGAGGTGTGTGAACCCAGAATGGAGGTGTGTGAAGTCACAGAATGGAGGTGTGTGAAGTCATAGAATGAAGGTGTGTGAAGTCACAGAATGGAGGTGTGTTAAGTCACAGAATGGAGGTGTGTGAAGTCATAGAATGGAGGTGTGTGAATTCACAGAATAGAGGTGTGTGAAGTCACAGAAAGGAAGTGTTTGAAGTCATAGAATGGAGGTGTGTGAAGTCAGAATGGAGGTGTGTGAAGTCACAGAATGGAGGTGAGTGACCTCAAAATGAAGGCGTGTGAGGTCACAGAACGAAGGTTTGTGAAGTCATACAATGGAGGTGTGTGAAGTCATAGAATGGACCTTTCTGAAGTAAGAATGAAGGTGTGTGAAGTCATAGAATGGAGGTGTGTGAACTCATACAATGGAGGTGTGTGAACTCATGGAATGGAGGTGTGTGAAGTCAAGGAATGGAGCTGTGTGAAGTCAAATAATAGAGGAGTGTGAAGTCACAGAATGTAGGTGTGTGAAGTCACAGAATAGAGGTGTGTGAAGACAAAACGGAGGCGTGTGAAGTCACAGAATGGAGGTGTGTGAAGTCACAGAATGGAGGTGTGTGAAGTCAAATTGGAGTTGTGTGAAGTCATATAATGGAGGTGTGTCAACTCAGAAAGGAGGTGTGTGAAGTCATAGAATGGAGGTGTGTGAAGTCATAGAATGGAGTTGTGTGAAATCATAGAATGGAGGTGTGTGAATTCACAGAATTTAGGTTTGTGAACTCAGAATGGAGGTGTGTGAGGTCAGAATGGAGGTGAGTGAAGTCATAGAATGGAGGTGTGAAGTCACAATGTAGGTGTGTTAAGTTATAGAATGGAGGTGTGTGAAGTCATAGAATGGAGGTGTGTGAAGTCACAGAAAGGAGATGTGGGAAGTCATAGAATGGAGGTGTGTGAAGTCACAGAATGGAGGTGTGTGAAGTCATAGAATGGAGGTGTGTGAAGTCATAGAATGGAGGTGTGTGAAGTCACAGAATGGAGGTGTGTGAAGTTATAGAATGGAGGTGTGTGAAGTCACAGAATGGAGGTCTGTAAAATCATAGAATGGACGTGTGTGAAGTCATAGAATGGAGGTGTGTGAAGTCATAGAATGGAGGTGTGTGAAGTCACAGAATGGAGGGGTTTGAAGTCACAGACTGGAGGTGTGTGAACCCAGAATGGAGGTGTGTGAAGTCACAGAATGGAGGTGTGTGAAGTCATAGAATGGAGGTGTATGAAGTCACAGAATGGATGTGTGTTAAGTACCGGAATGGAGGTGTGTGAACTCAGAATGGAGGTGTATGAAGTCACAGAATGGAGGTGCGTGACCTCAAAATGAAGGTGTGTGAGGTCACAGAACGGAGGTTAGTGAAGTCATAGAATGGAGGTGTGTGAAGTCATAGAATGGATGATTCTGAAGTAATAATGAAGGTGTGTGAAGTCATGGAATGGAGGTGTGTGAAGTCACAGAATGGAGGTGTATGAAATCATAGAATGGTGGTGTGTGAAGTCACAGAATGGAGATGTGTGAAGTCATAGAATGGAGGTGTGTAATGTCATAGAATAGAGGTGTGTGAAGTCATAGAATGGAGGTGTGTGCAGTCACAAAATGGAGGTGTGTGAAGTTATAGAATGGAGGTGTGTGAAGTCACAGAATGGAGGTGTGTAAAATCATAGAATGGACGTGTGTGAAGTCATAGAATGGAGGTGTGTGAAGTCATAGAATGGAGGTGTGTGAAGTCACAGAATGGAGGTGTGTGAAGTCACAGATTGGAGGTGTGTGAACCCAGAATGGAGGTGTGTGAAGTCACAGAATGGAGGTGTGTGAAGTCATAGAATGAAGGTGTGTGAAGTCACAGAATGGAGGTGTGTTAAGTCACAGAATGGAGGTGTGTGAAGTCATAGAATGGAGGTGTGTGAATTCACAGAATAGAGGTGTGTGAAGTCACAGAAAGGAAGTGTTTGAAGTCATAGAATGGAGGTGTGTGAAGTCAGAATGGAGGTGTGTGAAGTCACAGAATGGAGGTGAGTGACCTCAAAATGAAGGCGTGTGAGGTCACAGAACGAAGGTTTGTGAAGTCATACAATGGAGGTGTGTGAAGTCATAGAATGGACCTTTCTGAAGTAAGAATGAAGGTGTGTGAAGTCATAGAATGGAGGTGTGTGAACTCATACAATGGAGGTGTGTGAACTCATGGAATGGAGGTGTGTGAAGTCAAGGAATGGAGCTGTGTGAAGTCAAATAATAGAGGAGTGTGAAGTCACAGAATGTAGGTGTGTGAAGTCACAGAATAGAGGTGTGTGAAGACAAAACGGAGGCGTGTGAAGTCACAGAATGGAGGTGTGTGAAGTCACAGAATGGAGGTGTGTGAAGTCAAAAATGTGGTGTGTGAAGTCACAAATGGAGGTGTGTGAAGTCACAGAGTGGAGGTGTGTGAAGTCAAAATAGATGTGTGAAGTCATCGAATGGAGGTATGTGAAGTCATGGAATGGAGGTGTGTGAAAACAAAGAATGGAGGAGTGTGAAGTCAGAATGGTGGTGTTCGAAGTCATAGAATGGAGGTGTGTGAAGTCAAAATGGAGGTGTGTGAAGTCATCGAATGGAGGTATGTGAAGTCATGGAATTGAGGTGTGTGAAGTCACAGAATGGAGGAGTGTGAAGTCACAATGGAGGTGTGTGAAGTCATAGAATGGTGGTGTGTGAAGTCACAGAATGGAGGTGTGGAAGTCATAGAATGGAGGTGTGTGAAGTCACAGAATTGAGGTTTTTGAAGTCATATATTGGAGGTGTGTGAAGTCATAGAATGGAGGTGTGTGAAGTCATAGAATGGAGGTCTGTGAAGTCACAGAATTGAGGTGTGTGAAGTCAGAATGGAGGTGTGTGAAGTCATAGAATTAAGGTGTGTGAAGTCAGAATGCAGGTATGTGAACTCATAGAATGGAGGTGTGTGAAATCACAATCGAGGTGTGTGAAGTCATAAAATGGAGGTGTGTGAAGTCACAGAATGGAGGTGTGTGAAGTCATAGAATGGGGCTGGGTGAAGTCAGAATATAGGTGTGTGAAGTCACAGAATGGAGGTGTGTAAAGTCATAGAATGGAGGTGTGTGAAGTCATAGAATGGAGGTGTGTTAAGTCAAAATGGAGGTTCTTGAAGTCACAGAACTTAGGTGTGTGAAGTCACAGAATGGAGGTGTGTGAAGTCACAGAATGGAGGTGGGCGAAGTCATAGAATGGATGTTTCTGAAGTAACAATGAAGGTATGTGAAGTCATAGAGTGGAGGTGTGTGAAGTCACAGAATGGAGGTGTGTGAAGTCAGACAATGGAGATGTATAAAGTCAGAATGGAGGTGTGTGAAGTCACAGAATGGAAGTGTGTGAACTCAGAATGGAGGTGTGTGAAGTCATAGAATAGAGCTGTGTGAAGTCATAGAATGGAGTTGTGTGAAGTCAGCATGGACGTGTGTGAAGTCAAGAAATGAGGTGTGTGAAGTCAAAATGGAGGTGTGTGAAGTCAGAATGGAGGTGTGTTGAGTCACAGAATGTGTCGGGAGCAAGAGTGGAAACAAACTGTACTTTGATTTGCATCAGATAATTGCTTGATTGTCTTATTGTTTTTTGGCCTTCTCCTGTTCAATTGATCTGAGATTTACCATATGAATGTAACCCTCAACAGCTCCCTGATTAACGATCTGGATGTAACAGCTGGGAGGGCCCTGGTCTCGGGAGGGGATAAAAACTTTGTGTTAAGAATAAACGAGGAGGCAGTTTTTGCTGGGGCTGCAGACCTCCTGGACCCGATGTGTTTGTCTCTCTTCTAATTTTTCCAGTCCCTGCCCCTTATTTCAGGAACCCCAATTTGCTGCCGGGAGGCCCCGGCATCTGGCGCCCGAACAGGGACCTGAAAATCTGGGACGAAGGTGGAGGACCCCTCCCTGTGGTGAGTAACACATCGTAGGACTATTAAGAGAGTATAGTCAGGAGTAAAAATTATGGGTCAAGCTAATAGCCATGGGTTGTTTCTACCGATCTTAACAGGCCTATTTGAAGCCCACGGAACGTGGGTGGAAAAAGGGGTGCTTCAGAGCTTCCTACAGTTTCTCGAGGAGGCATACCCGAGGTCTATAGAGGAGGAATTCCAAAAAGCCTGGCAGCGGATAGGAAAAAGAATTCTAGATTATTATGATGTATATGGCCCCGAAAAGACCCCAGTAGAGGCTGCTACTGTATGGAATTTAGTAAGTGAATACATAGATCCTCTACATGAAAATGCTGAACTTAATCTTGAATTAAGGGAACTTTATGAGTTAAAGGACCCTTCTGAAGAACCTGAGGCTGAGCCATATGCCGCAGCCCAAGAGAGTCCAAGTGAGATCTTGAAAAGGGAACAACAACCAGTAGATATTGAGTATCAGAATTCAGGTTTGAATACCAAGGAGGAAAGTTATGATGAGTCATTGGAGGGCCGGGTGGCTACGATAGAGAAGAAGTTAGAAGAAATGCTACATCTTCTATCGAAAATGGGGACAGAGCAGAGAGCCCCCACAGAAGTAGGAAAGAAAGATGACCCTCAGGCCACTATGATGTCTGATTCTAAACCTTACCCCTCACACCCACCGCCTCCAGCTGCAGCCTTACGGCCTCAATCCCTTTCTCAACCTTTAGGCAAGCCTAAAGGCCCTAGCAACAAGTCCCTTTTAACAGGCACTACAACCAGGCACAGTGCATCGCAATTAAACCTGACTCAGGCTGCTAGAGAGAGGGAAGGTATTTCAGGGCCTCGATGCTTCCCTAGTTTAGTTGATCATGATGAACAAGTATACCATCAACCTGTTCCTGTTAAACTGTTACAGGATTTAAAAAATGCCTGCTCCCAATATGGGCCAACTGCCCCTTTTACTCAAGTAATATTGGAGGCTGCGTGTGCTGGTATTGCATGCCCAAATGACTGGAAGCGGCTTGCCAGAGCATGCCTTAGTGCAGGAGAGTACTTATTATGGGAGACAGAGTTCACTGCACAGTGTCGGGCTAAAATTGAAACAAATAGGTCTAAGAACCTGCCTTACACTGTTGATCAGTTGTTAGGAGACGGAACCTATAAAAACACCAAAGATCAATTGGGTTATGCAAAGGAGGCCTATTTACAAATAAATGCTGCGGCGAGAGAGGCTTGGAAAAAGTTACGCAATTCCAATCGTACAAAAAATCTAGTAGAAGTTAAACAGGGACCAAATGAGCCTTATCTAGAATTTTTGTCTCGATTAATGGAGACTGCAGACTGCCTAGTACAAGATGAGAATGCTAGGAACAGTATAGTTAGACACATAGCCTATGAAAATGCCAACGCCGCCTGTCAGGCGGCTATCAGACCCCATAGGAATAAGGGAGGAATCACGGACTTTATTTCACTGTGTGCTGATATTGGACCCTCCCATGTACAAGGCCTTACTTTAGCCGCCGCTCCTCAAGGAAAGACTGTTACTGAGTCTCTAAAATATAGAGGTCAGCGGCATTCTCGGGATGCTAGACCCCCAGGGCGTTGCTTCTCTTGTGGACAAATAGGACATTGGATGACGCAATGCCCATGCCAGGCCAGGCAAAAGAGAGAAAAATCACCTGGCACATGTCCACGCTGTGGTAAAGGGAAGCACTGGGCTAAAGATTGCAGGTCAAGAACAGATCGCAATGGCCGCCCGCTTTCGGGAAACTGGAGGAGGGGCCAGCCCCTGGCCCCGCAAAACCATGGGGAAGTCCCTCCCTCTTCTCGGCCACAAGTGCATCTTCTAACAACCCCCCAAGATCAGTCTCCGGCCTCCTCCGTGCCACCCCAGGAAGTGCAGGATTGGACCTCTGTTCCTCCACCTGCTCAGTATTGACCCCAGAGATGGGGACACAAGCTCTCCCCACGGGGGTCTTCGGCCCCCTTCCCCCGGGAGTGGCTGGATTGCTGTTAGGGCGAAGTAGCTCAGCCCTTAAAGGGATACAGATTACACCTGGCAAAATTGACCAGGATTTTACTGGAGAAATCAAAGTTATGGCCTCTGCCCCGAAACACGTGGTATCGATCCCAGCCGGTCAAAAATTAGCACAATTAATACTTGTGCCTTTACCTCCCGGGGAGACTGCTAATTCCCCATGTGGACAGAGAGGATTTAGATCTTCTGATATCTATTGGGTACAAAGCATAAAACAAGAGAGGCCTGAGATGACTATATTTATACAAGAAAAGCCCTTTAAAGGAATATTAGACACTGGAGCAGATGTGTCTGTGATATCTAAAAAACATTGGCCAGCCCAATGGCCCCTGACAACCTCTATGACTTCCCTACAGGGGGTTGGGCAAGCAACTGACCCACAGCAGAGCAGTGCGATCCTTGTTTGGAGAGATGAGGAAGGGCACTCTGGTCATTTTCAGCCATTTGTCTTGGATCATCTGCCAATTAATTTATGGGGTCGTGATATCATGGAAAAAATGGGAGTGTATATGTTTAGTCCTAGTGCTGCGGTCACTAAGCAGTTACTTGATCAAGGCCTCCTCCCCTTTAGGGGACTAGGCCGAGCAGCACAGGGGGAGCTAGAGCCACTCCAACCCCAGTCTCACCCTACGAGACAAGGATTGGGGTATCCCTTGACGGGAGCTGTCGTTTGCCCTCCCCCTCATGCTGATCCCATAAATTGGCTCTCTGAACGACCGGTATGGGTTGAACAGTGGCCTCTTTCACTAGAAAAGATCATTGCAGTACAGCAGCTGGTACAGGAGCAGCAGGATTTGGGGCATGTGGCCCCTTCTAACTCTCCATGGAATTCTCCAATTTTTGTTATAAAGAAAAAGTCAGGTAAATGGAGGCTGTTACAGGATTTGAGAAAAATAAATGCCACAATGGAACTGATGGGGGCCCTACAGCCTGGCTTGCCTTCACCCATGGCAATCCCAAAGGATACTTATAAGATTATTATAGATTTGAAGGATTGTTTCTATACTATACCCCTGGCGCCTCAAGACTGTAAGCGCTTTGCCTTCAGTGTCCCCTCTGTTAATTTTAAAGAACCCATGAAGCGATATCACTGGCTTGTGCTCCCACAGGGCATGGCAAATAGCCCAACTTTATGTCAAAGTTTTGTGGCTAGAGCCATTTCTTCCACTCGTGAAAAATTTTCTTCTGTTTATATTGTTCATTATATGGATGACATCTTGTTGGCTTGTTCTGACCCTATCGTCGTACGACAAGCCTTTGGACAACTAAAGCAGGATCTGAGCCTCTTTGGCCTTGTAATAGCAGCTGAAAAGGTTCAGGAACACCCGCCTTTTACATATCTAGGCCATATATTAGGCCCACACTATTTTAAAAGCCAAAAAATACAATTAAAAACTTCACACTTAAGAACTCTTCATGATTTTCAGCAATTCTTAGGAGATATAAATTGGCTTCGGCCTTATCTAAAGCTCTCCACAGGAGAGTTAAAACCCCTCTTTGATCTCTTAAAAGGAGATACCAACCCTACATCCTTGCGCGAATTAAATCCTGACGCCAGGAGGGCCATCCAAATTGTAGAAAAGGCAATTTCCCAGCAACAAATGACCTATTGTGACTATTCTAAACCCTGGGGAGTTTACATTTTAGCTACTTCTCACTCCCCAACTGCTGTATTGTGGCAGGATGGCCCACTTTTATGGCTTTATCTACCATCAACACCCGGCAAAGTGCTGACCCCCTACTACGAATTGGTAGCTAATCTGATACACATGTGCCGAGTGGATTCCCGTAAATATTTAGGTCAGGAACCTCATTTTATCTGTGTCCCATATAATTTACAACAACAAGATTGGCTATTCGCCCATTGCGATCCTTGGGCCATTGCTTGGGCCAATTATACGGGAAAAATTTTGCATCACTACCCGTCTAACAAACTTCTCCAATTTGCTGCGTGTCATACGTTTCTATTTCCTTCCATAGTACAGGCCTCGCCTTTATCTTCTGCCGCTTTGGTATTTACAGATGGATCCTCAAATGGAACGGCTGCTTTGACCATTAATGGGAAAACTCAATCTTGGGTTACAGGTTTTTCCTCCGCCCAAGAGGTGGAGTTAGAGGCTGTTTTACAGGCACTCGTCCTGTTACAAGACGAGCCCTTTAACTTATACTAAGACAGTCAATATGTAATTCGTGCTCTTCAAGTCATAGAAACTGTTCCCTTTATTGGAACTACTAACTCCAATATTCAGACCCAATTTCGCCAAATACAAACTTTGCTTTGTTCTCGCAACCACCCCTGTTTTTTTGGCTTTGTTCGAGCTCACACTAATCTTCCTGGCCCTTTAAGTGAAGGCAATGCGGTCACTGACTCTGCCACCAGAGTTTACTTAACTCAGGTTGAACTTGCTAAGCAGTCACATGCCATCCATCATCAAAACAGTCGAGCCTTGCGCCGACAGTTCAAATTATCTAGGGAAACAGCGAGGCAAATAGTTAAGACTTGCTCCAACTGTGTCCCTTTTTCACCAGCCCCCCATTTAGGTATAAATCCACGAGGACTGCTTTCTAATCACATTTGGCAGATGGATGTCACGCATGTTCCATCATTTGGCCGATTAAAATATGTTCATGTTACTGTAGATACTTATTCTAATTTTATCTTGGCCACCCCCCTTGCTGGGGAAGCCACTAAACATTGTATTTCCCACTGCATTCGATGCTTTGCTGTGATGGGGATTCCCTCGCAAATAAAAACAGATAATGGCCCTGGCTACGCAAGCCGAGCATTTCAATCCTTCTGCCGTTCCTATAATATCACTCATATTACAGGCATTCCTTACAATCCTCAAGGTCAAGGCATCGTGGAGAGAGCTAATGGATTATTAAAACATCAAATTGCTAAAATACAGAAAGGGGAGTCGTATCCCGCTACCCCTGTGAATATACTTAATCATGCTTTATTTGTTTTAAATTTTTTGAATTTGGATTCAAATAATTTATCTGCTGCTCAGCGATTCTGGGAAAAAAGAGAGCAGCGTGCCTTTGCCTTAGTAAAGTGGAAGGATCCCCTAACTGGTGCTTGGCATGGACCCGATCCTGTTCTAACCTGGGGTCGAGGGCATGTATGTGTTTTTTCACAAGGAGAAAATGACGCCCGCTGGCTGCCTGAACGCTGCGTTCGGATCGTGGAGAGTGACAGTGGCCATCCAAGCAGCGACTCACTGGGCCTACACCCCCAACCCTCCAGTGGTGCATGCTGCGACGTGGAAAGGACCTGAGTTATTTGTGCATGTCTATTGGGACTGCTACTGATCCACTTGTTCCACACATTCATATGAGCTGTGTTTCTCCTCCTTTTACTATTATGTAGGGACCTTTTAACATATTCATTGACTCTACACAATTTGACACTGTATGTCTGTGTTTTGTTTTATTTTTTTTATTCTATTTTATTTTTTATTTAAAAAAAAAATAAAGGGGTGCACTGTGGGCCTAAAATAGAGGCCTGGGTGGTCAAGGGACGCCTTGACCCCCCTTCCCCTTCTGAGTTTCTTGTCAATATCAAGGCATACCTGAGAGTCCCACCAGCAAGACATGCCTAAATCTAAAAATAGCTGTTAAGTGTATCTGATTGAGTCCAATTTTCTTGTTATATGTCAATGTCTGATTATTTAAAAGTCTCCGCTTCTCTGTCTTGTTCATGTTACATATTTTTCTTTGTCCAGTTTTTGTCTTTAAAATTGGTACCATTTCTAAGTGTGGGTCCTTATGGTTTTTCTGTGCGTACTCAAGCACACATCCTTGTTATTTATTTGAACATTTCTGGGCCTAGCATGGCCGCTCCCCCATGTCTGCAGTTGTAACAAGCCCTGGAAAAATAAATTCCAGCTAAGTTGCCTTGCAAAAAGTTTTGTTTCGAACCTGGTTCTCACCTGTAAGAGTAAAATTGGCAAAACTCTCTTGACACAAACTTCCGGAAATTGAACGGCCGATATTAATTTTGCGCGCTTTATGATCTTTGAGTATGAATGTGTGTGAATGAGTGAGTGAACATGTTCTAGGTTAAATTGTCAGCATGCTGAAAAAAAAAAAAGGGATAAATTTATACTTAAACACAAAGACAATTGGGTAAATCTAAGCTTAAAACTTCAAGAAAAATATTAGGTTTGGATGTTTTACAATGTCTCAAAGAATTATTGTGTTGTCTTAAAGAAAAACTGGTAAATATTTTTCTAGATCCTGAAATCTGCATTTTATTGCAGGGCATACAGCTGTTTACATTGTAAACATTGTATCCTGTTCAGCTCAGAGGTGTTAGGGAATTTGGGATTTATTACTTTAAGTTAAAGTTTGGAAACATGTATTAGAGATTTAAATGTAAAATTGTTCATTAACGTCAGAAACTTTGCCTGTCCTTTCTTGCAAACTGACACTAGAAATCTGATGGTAAATGTGGATAATGTGATTAGTATTTTAAAGGAATGTAAAAAAAAAAAAAGAGGAAGAAAACTAAGTCCAGACTTGGACTTTTGGTGCACTGATGTCTATAGTTCTTGCATTAGGGAAAAACTGTTATTTGAGTTTAAACTGTCGTTGGAGTTTTAGCCAGTAATCTAAACTGCATAAGAGCCCCTTTTTTCTGAAAGGCAAGAGGAGTGCCTTGGGCCCTAGGGGGCCTGAGGGCAGGAGCTCTTTGTGCCCTTAAAGGTTTTTCAATTGCAAATAAAGGCTAAGGTGTTAATTGTTTAAGCCAGTATCAGTAAAATTATTAAGAACATTGGAAATGGGTTTCTGAACAATATTTGAAAGTGAAGTTGTCTTATATGTCTAAAGAAAGAGAGAAAAGGAAAATCAGGACTACCAAAGTAATTGCTTAATTGCTATTTCAGCTTGCTCTTGTAACTTCCAGCTAGCCCATTGGAGAAGAACAGCAATCCTTATTCAGATGTAACTTTGGCCTTTTCCAGGTTCTAGGTAAGCTCATGCTTAGAGACTATTTCTGTGTCTACCACCTTGTTGCTCTATTGGAGATACATGGCCGTTCGTAGGACTCACTGATCTGAAAACTGCAGTTTTGAGCCAACCCCGGGCAAAGCAAAGTCCCTGTGAGATTGTGGTGTCTAATCTGGCAGCAGAGTGCTATTAAGGCAGAGTTGCTTTGGAGCTTGAAGCCGCAGAGTGCTAGCTCTGAGCTGAACAGCTGGGGGACAGCACTCAAGCACCAAGCTCAGGACTCACAGTGGCAGGGTGCTAGCCTTGAGCTGGAGAGCTGAGGGACAGTGCCCAGGCCCTGAGTTCAAGTCCAGCAACTAAGCAAGTGAATTGCCAATGGGACATTTATCCCTGTGTGGGGAAACTCTACTGGGACACGACGCAGAAAGCCTCTGCTTGGATGGCAGAGATGGTGTCAGATCTTAGTCACTTGTGCTTGGCCGATCAAATTAATCAGAGCCGGGAGGTCATAGAATAGTTTGTAAGCATGCCTTACTAATGCCCGTGCCTTTCATAACTGGGCAGGAACTTGTCAATCTTCTGTGATAGTGGATAGTTTAAAGCCCTAATTGAGCAAAATTTTTATTTATTTATTTATTTATTTATTTTTGACACCAGCCACAAATTCAGGAAAAGTTTGTGGATCTGAGACTTGTGTCTCTATTAATCTGTTTAGATCTGACAACTGAAGCATTGTTAAGGTTGCAGAAACCTAGTTCCCCAGACAATCAAGAAAAGGCTTTTGCAAATGGGTGCTATGTAACTACACTATTGTAGCCAAAGATGGTTTGTGCAGTTGTTAAATGTCAAATATGAACTCTAGTTTGGAGTAAATTATTATTCCTGATATCTAATCCTTGCAATCCCTAATAAACAGGCTAGGCTTTTTAAGGTCCCTGGTCAAGCACAGAGACAACGCCCCTGAGTCAGCTTGAAGAAGTCACAGAAGCCGAATCTCCGCCCATCTATCCCCTTTAGATGAAGGGACCAGTCATTTTTGGAAAGTGAGACAGGATAATGAGATATTAGAGATAGTGAAAAGAATAGAAATTGCACTTGTGTTTCTTTTAAAATAGAAACGGGGGATATGTCGGGAGCAAGAGTGGAAACAAACTGTACTTTGATTTGCATCAGATAATTGCTTGATTGTCTTATTGTTTTTTGGCCTTCTCCTGTTCAATTGATCTGAGATTTACCATATGAATGTAACCCTCAACAGCTCCCTGATTAACGATCTGGATGTAACAGCTGGGAGGGCCCTGGTCTCGGGAGGGGATAAAAACTTTGTGTTAAGAATAAACGAGGAGGCAGTTTTTGCTGGGGCTGCAGACCTCCTGGACCCGATGTGTTTGTCTCTCTTCTAATTTTTCCAGTCCCTGCCCCTTATTTCAGGAACCCCAATTTGCTGCCGGGAGGCCCCGGCAAGAATGGAGGTTTGTGAACTCAGAATGGAGGTGTGTGAAATGATAGCATGGAGGTATGTGAAATCATAGAATGTAAGTGTGTGAAGTCATAGAATGGAGGTGTGTGAAGACATAGAATGTAGATGTGTGAAGTCATAGAATGGAGGTGTGTGAAGTCACCGAAGGGAGGAGTGTGAAGTCACATAATGGAGGTGAGTGAAGTCAAAATGGAGGTGTGTGACGTCATACAATGGAGGTGTGTGAAATCATAGAATGGAGGTTTGTGAAATCACAAAATGGACGTGTGTGAAGTCAGAGAATGGAGGTCTGTGAAGTCATAGAATGAAGGTATGTAAAGTCAAATTGGAGGTGTGTGAAGTCATAGAATGGAGGTGGGTGAAGTCGTAGAATGGACGTGTGTGAAGTCAGAGAACTGAGGTGTGTGAAGTCAAAGAATAGTGGTGTGTGAAGTCACAGAATGGAGGTGAGTGAAGTCATAGAATGGAGGTGTTTGAACTCATAGAATGGAGGTGTGTGAACTCATAGAATGGAGGTGTGTGAACTCATGGAATGGAGGTGTGTGAAGGCAAGGAATGGAGCTGTGTGAAGTCAAATAATAGAGGAGTGTGAAGTCACAGAATGTAGGTGTGTGAAGTCACAGAATGGAGGTGTGTGAAGTCAGAATGGAGGTGTGTGAAGTCACAGAATGGAGGTGAGTGACCTCAAAATGAAGGCGTGTGAGGTCACAGAACGGAGGTTTGTGAAGTCATACAATGGAGGTGTGTGAAGTCATAGAATGGACCTTTCTGAAGTAAGAATGAAGGTGTGTGAAGTCATAGAATGGAGGTGTGTGAACTCATAGAATAGAGGTGTGTGAACTCATGGAATGGAGGTGTGTGAAGTCAAGGAATGGAGCTGTGTGAAGTCAAATAATAGAGGAGTGTGAAGTCACAGAATGTAGGTGTGTGAAGTCACAGAATGGAGGTGTGTGAAGACAAAACGGAGGCGTGTGAAGTCACAGAATGGAGGTGTGTGAAGTCACAGAATGGAGGTGTGTGAAGTCAAAAATGTGGTGTGTGAAGTCACAAATGGAGGTGTGTGAAGTCACAGAGTGGAGGTGTGTGAAGTCAAAATAGAGGTGTGTGAAGTCATCGAATGGAGGTATGTGAAGTCATGGAATGGAGGTGTGTGAAAACACAGAATGGAGGAGTGTGAAGTCAGAATGGTGGTGTTCGAAGTCATAGAATGGAGGTGTGTGAAGTCAAAATGGAGGTGTGTGAAGTCATCGAATGGAGGTATGTGAAGTCATGGAATGGAGGTGTGTGAATTCACAGAATGGAGGAGTGTGAAGTCACAATGGAGGTGTGTGAAGTCATAGAATGGTGGTGTGTGAAGTCACAGAATGGAGGTGTGGAATTCATAGAATGGAGGTGTGTGAAGTCACAGAATTGAGGTTTTTGAAGTCATATATTGGAGGTGTGTGAAGTCATAGAATGGAGGTGTGTGAAGTCATAGAATGGAGGTCTGTGAAGTCACAGAATTGAGGTGTGTGAAGTCAGAATGGAGGTGTGTGAAGTCATAGAATTAAGGTGTGTGAAGTCAGAATGCAGGTATGTGAACTCATAGAATGGAGGTGTGTGAAATCACAATCGAGGTGTGTGAAGTCATAAAATGGAGGTGTGTGAAGTCACAGAATGGAGGTGTGTGAAGTCATAGAATGGGGCTGGGTGAAGTCAGAATGGAGGTGTGTGAAGTCACAGAATGGAGGTGTGTAAAGTCATAGAATGGAGGTGTGTGATGTCATAGAATGGAGGTGTGTGAAGTCACAGAACTTAGGTGTGTGAAGTCACAGAATGGAGGTGTGTGAAGTCACAGAATGGAGGTGGGCGAAGTCATAGAATGGATGTTTCTGAAGTAACAATGAAGGTGTGTGAAGTCATAGAGTGGAGGTGTGTGAAGTCACAGAATGGAGGTGTGTGAAGTCAGACAATGGAGATGTATAAAGTCAGAATGGAGGTGTGTGAAGTCACAGAATGGAAGTGTGTGAACTCAGAATGGAGGTGTGTGAAGTCATAGAATAGAGCTGTGTGAAGTCATAGAATGGAGTTGTGTGAAGTCAGCATGGACATGTGTGAAGTCAAGAAATGAGGTGTGTGAAGTCAAAATGGAGGTGTGTGAAGTCAGAATGGAGGTATGTGAACTCAGAATGGAGGTGTGTGAAATGATAGCATGGAGGTATGTGAAATCATAGAATGTAAGTGTGTGAAGTCATAGAATGGAGGTGTGTGAAGACATAGAATGTAGATGTGTGAAGTCATAGAATGGAGGTGTGTGAAGTCACCGAAGGGAGGAGTGTGAAGTCACATAATGGAGGTGAGTGAAGTCAAAACGGAGGTGTGTGACGTCATACAATGGAGGTGTGTGAAATCATAGAATGGAGGTTTGTCAAATCACAAAACAGACGTGTGTGAAGTCAGAGAATGGAGGTCTGTGAAGTCATAGAATGAAGGTATGTAAAGTCAAATTGGAGGTGTGTGAAGTCATAGAATGGAGGTGGGTGAAGTCATAGAATGGACGTGTGTGAAGTCAGAGAATTGAGGTGTGTGAAGTCACAGAATTGACGGGTATGAAGTCAGAGAATGGAGGTGTGTGAAGTCACAGAATTCAGGTGTTTGTAGTCATATATTGGAGGTGTGTGAAGTCATAGAATGGAGGTGTGTGAAGTCATAGAATGGAGGTGTGTGAAGTCACAGAATGGCGGTGTGTGAAGGCATAGAAGGGAGGTGTGTGAAGTCATAGAACGGAGGTGTGTGAAGTCACAGAATGCAGGTGTGGCAAGTAACAGAATGGAGGTGTGTGAAGTCAAAGAATGGAGGTGTGTGAACTCAGAATGCAGGTGTGTGAAGTCACAGAATGGAGGTGTGTGAAGTCATAGAATGGATCTGTGTGAATTCGTAGAATGGAGGTGTGTGAAGTCACAGAATGGAGGTGTGTGAAGTCACAGATTGGAGGTGTGTGAACTTAGAATGGAGGTGTTTGACGTCACAGAATGGAGGTGTGTGAAGTCATAGAATGGAGTTGTGTGAACTCAGAATGAAGGTGTGTGAAGTCACAGAATGGAGGTTTGTGAAGTCATAGAATGGATGTTTCTGAAGTAAGAATGAAGGTGTGTGAAGTCACAGAATGGAGGTGTGTGAACTCATAGAATGGAGGTGTGTGAAGTCACAGAATGCAGGTGTGTGAAGTCAGAATGGAGGTGTGTAGTCATAGATTGGAGGTGGGTGAAGTCATAAAAAGGAGGTGTGGGAAATCATAGAATGGAGGAGTGTGAAGTCATAGAATACAGGTGAGTGAAGTCACAGATTCGAGGTTTGTGAAGTCATAGAATGGAGGTGTGTGAAGTCATAGAATGGAGGTGTGTGAAATCACAGAATGGAGGGGTATGAATTCGCAGAATGGAGGTGTGTAAAGACACAGAGTGGAGATGTGTGCATTCACAGAGTGGAGGTGTGTGAAGTCATAGAAAGGAGTTTTGTGAAGTCACAGAATGGAGGTGTGTGAAGTCAGAATGGAGGTGTGTGAACTCATAGAAAGGAGGTGTGTGAAGTCACAGAATGGAGGTGTGTGAAGTCACAGAATGGAGGTGAGTGACCTCAAAATGAAGGCGTGTGAGGTCACAGAACGGAGGTTTGTGAAGTCATACAATGGAGGTGTGTGAAGTCATAGAATGGACCTTTCTGAAGTAAGAATGAAGGTGTGTGAAGTCATAGAATGGAGGTGTGTGAACTCATAGAATAGAGGTGTGTGAACTCATGGAATGGAGGTGTGTGAAGTCAAGGAATGGAGCTGTGTGAAGTCAAATAATAGAGGAGTGTGAAGTCACAGAATGTAGGTGTGTGAAGTCACAGAATGGAGGTGTGTGAAGACAAAACGGAGGCGTGTGAAGTCACAGAATGGAGGTGTGTGAAGTCACAGAATGGAGGTGTGTGAAGTCAAAAATGTGGTGTGTGAAGTCACAAATGGAGGTGTGTGAAGTCACAGAGTGGAGGTGTGTGAAGTCAAAATAGAGGTGTGTGAAGTCATCGAATGGAGGTATGTGAAGTCATGGAATGGAGGTGTGTGAAAACACAGAATGGAGGAGTGTGAAGTCAGAATGGTGGTGTTCGAAGTCATAGAATGGAGGTGTGTGAAGTCAAAATGGAGGTGTGTGAAGTCATCGAATGGAGGTATGTGAAGTCATGGAATGGAGGTGTGTGAATTCACAGAATGGAGGAGTGTGAAGTCACAATGGAGGTGTGTGAAGTCATAGAATGGTGGTGTGTGAAGTCACAGAATGGAGGTGTGGAATTCATAGAATGGAGGTGTGTGAAGTCACAGAATTGAGGTTTTTGAAGTCATATATTGGAGGTGTGTGAAGTCATAGAATGGAGGTGTGTGAAGTCATAGAATGGAGGTCTGTGAAGTCACAGAATTGAGGTGTGTGAAGTCAGAATGGAGGTGTGTGAAGTCATAGAATTAAGGTGTGTGAAGTCAGAATGCAGGTATGTGAACTCATAGAATGGAGGTGTGTGAAATCACAATCGAGGTGTGTGAAGTCATAAAATGGAGGTGTGTGAAGTCACAGAATGGAGGTGTGTGAAGTCATAGAATGGGGCTGGGTGAAGTCAGAATGGAGGTGTGTGAAGTCACAGAATGGAGGTGTGTAAAGTCATAGAATGGAGGTGTGTGATGTCATAGAATGGAGGTGTGTGAAGTCACAGAACTTAGGTGTGTGAAGTCACAGAATGGAGGTGTGTGAAGTCACAGAATGGAGGTGGGCGAAGTCATAGAATGGATGTTTCTGAAGTAACAATGAAGGTGTGTGAAGTCATAGAGTGGAGGTGTGTGAAGTCACAGAATGGAGGTGTGTGAAGTCAGACAATGGAGATGTATAAAGTCAGAATGGAGGTGTGTGAAGTCACAGAATGGAAGTGTGTGAACTCAGAATGGAGGTGTGTGAAGTCATAGAATAGAGCTGTGTGAAGTCATAGAATGGAGTTGTGTGAAGTCAGCATGGACATGTGTGAAGTCAAGAAATGAGGTGTGTGAAGTCAAAATGGAGGTGTGTGAAGTCAGAATGGAGGTATGTGAACTCAGAATGGAGGTGTGTGAAATGATAGCATGGAGGTATGTGAAATCATAGAATGTAAGTGTGTGAAGTCATAGAATGGAGGTGTGTGAAGACATAGAATGTAGATGTGTGAAGTCATAGAATGGAGGTGTGTGAAGTCACCGAAGGGAGGAGTGTGAAGTCACATAATGGAGGTGAGTGAAGTCAAAACGGAGGTGTGTGACGTCATACAATGGAGGTGTGTGAAATCATAGAATGGAGGTTTGTCAAATCACAAAACAGACGTGTGTGAAGTCAGAGAATGGAGGTCTGTGAAGTCATAGAATGAAGGTATGTAAAGTCAAATTGGAGGTGTGTGAAGTCATAGAATGGAGGTGGGTGAAGTCATAGAATGGACGTGTGTGAAGTCAGAGAATTGAGGTGTGTGAAGTCACAGAATTGACGGGTATGAAGTCAGAGAATGGAGGTGTGTGAAGTCACAGAATTCAGGTGTTTGTAGTCATATATTGGAGGTGTGTGAAGTCATAGAATGGAGGTGTGTGAAGTCATAGAATGGAGGTGTGTGAAGTCACAGAATGGCGGTGTGTGAAGGCATAGAAGGGAGGTGTGTGAAGTCATAGAACGGAGGTGTGTGAAGTCACAGAATGCAGGTGTGGCAAGTAACAGAATGGAGGTGTGTGAAGTCAAAGAATGGAGGTGTGTGAACTCAGAATGCAGGTGTGTGAAGTCACAGAATGGAGGTGTGTGAAGTCATAGAATGGATCTGTGTGAATTCGTAGAATGGAGGTGTGTGAAGTCACAGAATGGAGGTGTGTGAAGTCACAGATTGGAGGTGTGTGAACTTAGAATGGAGGTGTTTGACGTCACAGAATGGAGGTGTGTGAAGTCATAGAATGGAGTTGTGTGAACTCAGAATGAAGGTGTGTGAAGTCACAGAATGGAGGTTTGTGAAGTCATAGAATGGATGTTTCTGAAGTAAGAATGAAGGTGTGTGAAGTCACAGAATGGAGGTGTGTGAACTCATAGAATGGAGGTGTGTGAAGTCACAGAATGCAGGTGTGTGAAGTCAGAATGGAGGTGTGTAGTCATAGATTGGAGGTGGGTGAAGTCATAAAAAGGAGGTGTGGGAAATCATAGAATGGAGGAGTGTGAAGTCATAGAATACAGGTGAGTGAAGTCACAGATTCGAGGTTTGTGAAGTCATAGAATGGAGGTGTGTGAAGTCATAGAATGGAGGTGTGTGAAATCACAGAATGGAGGGGTATGAATTCGCAGAATGGAGGTGTGTAAAGACACAGAGTGGAGATGTGTGCATTCACAGAGTGGAGGTGTGTGAAGTCATAGAAAGGAGTTTTGTGAAGTCACAGAATGGAGGTGTGTGAAGTCAGAATGGAGGTGTGTGAACTCATAGAAAGGAGGTGTGTGAAGTCACAGAATGGAGGTGTGTGAAGTCAAATTGGAGTTGTGTGAAGTCATATAATGGAGGTGTGTCAACTCAGAAAGGAGGTGTGTGAAATCATAGAATGGAGGTGTGTGAAGTCATAGAATGGAGTTGTGTGAAATCATAGAATGGAGGTGTGTGAATTCACAGAATTTAGGTTTGTGAACTCAGAATGGAGGTGTGTGAGATCAGAATGGAGGTGAGTGAAGTCATAGAATGGAGGTGTGTGAACTCATAGAATGGAGGTGTGTGAAGTCACAATGTATGTGTGTGAAGTCATAGAATGGAGGTGTGTGAAGTCATAGAATGGAGGTGTGTGAAGTCACAGAATGGAGGTGTGTGAAGTCATAGAATGGAGGTGTGTGAAGTCAGAATGGAGCTGTGTGAAGACATAGAATGGAGGTGTGTGAAGTCAGAATGGAGGTGTGTGAACTCATAGAATGGAGGTGTGTGAAGTCACAGAATGGAGGTGTGTGAAGTCATATTGGTGTTGTGTGAAGTCATATAATGGAGGTGTGTCAACTCAGAAAGGAGGTGTGTGAAGTCATAGAATGGAGGTGTGTGAAGTCACAATGTAGGTGTGTGAAGTCATAGAATGGAGGTGTGTGAAGTCATAGAATGTATGTTTGTGAAGTAAGAATGAAGGTGTGTGAAGTCACAGAATTGAGTTGTGTGACGTCACAGAATGGAGGTGTGTAAGGTCATAGAATGGAGGTGTGTGAAGTCAGAATGGAGGTGTGTGAAGTCACCGAATGGAGGTGTGTGAACTCAGAATGGAGGTGTGTGAAGTCACAGAATGAAGGTTTGCGAAGTCACAAATGGAGTTGTGGGAAGTCATAAAATGGATGTTTCTGAATTAATAATGAAGGTGGGTGAAGTCATAGAATGGAGGTGTGTGAAGACAAAATTGTGGTGTGTGAACTCATAGAATGGATGTGTGAAAACTCATCGAATGGAGGTGTGTGAAGTCGTGGAATGGAGGTGTGTGAAGTCAAAGAATGGAGGTGTGTGAAGTCAAAGAATAGTGGTGTGTGAAGTCACAGAATGGAGGTGAGTGAAGTCATAGAATGGAGGTGTTTGAACTCATAGAATGGAGGTGTGTGAAGTGACAATGTAGGTGTGTCAAGTCATAGAATGGAGGTGTGTGAAGTCAGAGAATGGAGGTGTGTGAAGTCACAGAATGGAGGTGTGTGAAGTCATAGAATGGAGGTGTGTGAAGTCACAGAATGGAGGTGTGTGAAATCATAGAATGGAGGTGTGTGAAGTCACAGAATGGAGGTGTGTGAAGTCAGAATGGAGGTGTGTGAAGTCATAGAATGGAGGTGTGTGAAGTCAGAATGGAGGTGTGAAATCATAGAATGGGGGTGGGTGAAGTCATAGAAATTAGGTGTGGGAAGTCATAGAATGGAGAAGTGTGAAGTCATAGAGTGGAGGTGAGTGAAGTCACAGATTCGAGGTCTGTAAAGTCACAGAATGAAGGTGTGTGAATTCAGAATATAGGTATGTGAAGTCATAGAATAGAGGTTTGTGAAATCAGAATGGAGGTGTGAAGTCATAGAATGGAGGTGTGTGAACTCATAGAATGGAGGTGTGACGTCACAATGGAAGTGTGTGGAGTCATAGAATGGAGGTGTGTGAAGACAAAATTGTGGTGTGGGAACTCATAGAATGGATGTGTGTGAACTCATAGAATGGACATGTGTGAAGTCGTGGAATGGAGGTGTGCGAAGTCAAAGAATGGTGGCGTGTGATGTCAAACAATTGTGGTGTGTGAAGGCACAGAATGGAGGTGTGTGATATCACAGAATGGAAGTGTGTGAAGTCAAAATGGAGGTGTGTGAAGTCACAGAATGGAGGTGTGTGAAGTCACAGAATGGAGGTGTGTGAAGTCAAAATGGAGGTGTGTGAAGTCAAAGAATGGAGGTGTGTTAACTCATAGAATGGAGGTGTGTGAAGTCATGGAATGGAGGTTTGTGAAGGCAATCATTGGAAGTGTGTGAAGTTACAGAAAGGAGATGTGTGAAGTCATAGAATGGAGGAGTGTAAAGTCAGAATGGAGATTTGTGAAGTCATAGAATGGAGGTGTGTGAAGTTATAGAATGTTGGTGTATGAAGTCATAGAATGGAGGTGTATGAAGTCATAGAATGGAGGTGTGTGAAGTCCGAATGCAGGTGTGTGAAGTCACAGAATGGAGGTGTGTGAAGTCAAAAATGTGGTGTGTGAAGTCACAAATGGAGGTGTGTGAAGTCACAGAGTGGAGGTGTGTGAAGTCAAAATAGAGGTGTGTGAAGTCATCGAATGGAGGTATGTGAAGTCATGGAATGGAGGTGTGTGAAAACACAGAATGGAGGAGTGTGAAGTCAGAATGGTGGTGTTCGAAGTCATAGAATGGAGGTGTGTGAAGTCAAAATGGAGGTGTGTGAAGTCATCGAATGGAGGTATGTGAAGTCATGGAATGGAGGTGTGTGAAGTCACAGAATGGAGGAGTGTGAAGTCACAATGGAGGTGTGTGAAGTCATAGAATGGTGGTGTGTGAAGTCACAGAATGGAGGTGTGGAATTCATAGAATGGAGGTGTGTGAAGTCACAGAATTGAGGTTTTTGAAGTCATATATTGGAGGTGTGTGAAGTCATAGAATGGAGGTGTGTGAAGTCATAGAATGGAGGTCTGTGAAGTCACAGAATTGAGGTGTGTGAAGTCAGAATGGAGGTGTGTGAAGTCATAGAATTAAGGTGTGTGAAGTCAGAATGCAGGTATGTGAACTCATAGAATGGAGGTGTGTGAAATCACAATCGAGGTGTGTGAAGTCATAAAATGGAGGTGTGTGAAGTCACAGAATGGAGGTGTGTGAAGTCATAGAATGGGGCTGGGTGAAGTCAGAATGGAGGTGTGTGAAGTCACAGAATGGAGGTGTGTAAAGTCATAGAATGGAGGTGTGTGAAGTCATAGAATGGAGGTGTGTGAAGTCACAGAACTTAGGTGTGTGAAGTCACAGAATGGAGGTGTGTGAAGTCACAGAATGGAGGTGGGCGAAGTCATAGAATGGATGTTTCTGAAGTAACAATGAAGGTGTGTGAAGTCATAGAGTGGAGGTGTGTGAAGTCACAGAATGGAGGTGTGTGAAGTCAGACAATGGAGATGTATAAAGTCAGAATGGAGGTGTGTGAAGTCACAGAATGGAAGTGTGTGAACTCAGAATGGAGGTGTGTGAAGTCATAGAATAGAGCTGTGTGAAGTCATAGAATGGAGTTGTGTGAAGTCAGCATGGACGTGTGTGAAGTCAAGAAATGAGGTGTGTGAAGTCAAAATGGAGGTGTGTGAAGTCAGAATGGAGGTATGTGAACTCAGAATGGAGGTGTGTGAAATGATAGCATGGAGGTATGTGAAATCATAGAATGTAAGTGTGTGAAGTCATAGAATGGAGGTGTGTGAAGACATAGAATGTAGATGTGTGAAGTCATAGAATGGAGGTGTGTGAAGTCACCGAAGGGAGGAGTGTGAAGTCACATAATGGAGGTGAGTGAAGTCAAAACGGAGGTGTGTGACGTCATACAATGGAGGTGTGTGAAATCATAGAATGGAGGTTTGTCAAATCACAAAACAGACGTGTGTGAAGTCAGAGAATGGAGGTCTGTGAAGTCATAGAATGAAGGTATGTAAAGTCAAATTGGAGGTGTGTGAAGTCATAGAATGGAGGTGGGTGAAGTCATAGAATGGACGTGTGTGAAGTCAGAGAATTGAGGTGTGTGAAGTCACAGAATTGACGGGTATGAAGTCAGAGAATGGAGGTGTGTGAAGTCACAGAATTCAGGTGTTTGTAGTCATATATTGGAGGTGTGTGAAGTCATAGAATGGAGGTGTGTGAAGTCATAGAATGGAGGTTTGTGAAGTCACAGAATGGCGGTGTGTGAAGGCATAGAAGGGAGGTGTGTGAAGTCATAGAACGGAGGTGTGTGAAGTCACAGAATGCAGGTGTGGCAAGTAACAGAATGGAGGTGTGTGAAGTCAAAGAATGGAGGTGTGTGAACTCAGAATGCAGGTGTGTGAAGTCACAGAATGGAGGTGTGTGAAGTCATAGAATGGATCTGTGTGAATTCGTAGAATGGAGGTGTGTGAAGTCACAGAATGGAGGTGTGTGAAGTCACAGATTGGAGGTGTGTGAACTTAGAATGGAGGTGTTTGACGTCACAGAATGGAGGTGTGTGAAGTCATAGAATGGAGTTGTGTGAACTCAGAATGAAGGTGTGTGAAGTCACAGAATGGAGGTTTGTGAAGTCATAGAATGGATGTTTCTGAAGTAAGAATGAAGGTGTGTGAAGTCACAGAATGGAGGTGTGTGAACTCATAGAATGGAGGTGTGTGAAGTCACAGAATGCAGGTGTGTGAAGTCAGAATGGAGGTGTGTAGTCATAGATTGGAGGTGGGTGAAGTCATAAAAAGGAGGTGTGGGAAATCATAGAATGGAGGAGTGTGAAGTCATAGAATACAGGTGAGTGAAGTCACAGATTCGAGGTTTGTGAAGTCATAGAATGGAGGTGTGTGAAGTCATAGAATGGAGGTGTGTGAAATCACAGAATGGAGGGGTATGAATTCGCAGAATGGAGGTGTGTAAAGACACAGAGTGGAGATGTGTGCATTCACAGAGTGGAGGTGTGTGAAGTCATAGAAAGGAGTTTTGTGAAGTCACAGAATGGAGGTGTGTGAAGTCAGAATGGAGGTGTGTGAACTCATAGAAAGGAGGTGTGTGAAGTCACAGAATGGAGGTGTGTGAAGTCAAATTGGAGTTGTGTGAAGTCATATAATGGAGGTGTGTCAACTCAGAAAGGAGGTGTGTGAAGTCATAGAATGGAGGTGTGTGAAGTCATAGAATGGAGTTGTGTGAAATCATAGAATGGAGGTGTGTGAATTCACAGAATTTAGGTTTGTGAACTCAGAATGGAGGTGTGTGAGATCAGAATGGAGGTGAGTGAAGTCATAGAATGGAGGTGTGTGAACTCATAGAATGGAGGTGTGTGAAGTCACAATGTATGTGTGTGAAGTCATAGAATGGAGGTGTGTGAAGTCATAGAATGGAGGTGTGTGAAGTCACAGAATGGAGGTGTGTGAAGTCATAGAATGGAGGTGTGTGAAGTCAGAATGGAGCTGTGTGAAGACATAGAATGGAGGTGTGTGAAGTCAGAATGGAGGTGTGTGAACTCATAGAATGGAGGTGTGTGAAGTCACAGAATGGAGGTGAGTGAAGTCATATTGGTGTTGTGTGAAGTCATATAATGGAGGTGTGTCAACTCAGAAAGGAGGTGTGTGAAGTCATAGAATGGAGGTGTGTGAAGTCACAATGTAGGTGTGTGAAGTCATAGAATGGAGGTGTGTGAAGTCATAGAATGTATGTTTGTGAAGTAAGAATGAAGGTGTGTGAAGTCACAGAATTGAGTTGTGTGACGTCACAGAATGGAGGTGTGTAAGGTCATAGAATGGAGGTGTGTGAAGTCAGAATGGAGGTGTGTGAAGTCACCGAATGGAGGTGTGTGAACTCAGAATGGAGGTGTGTGAAGTCACAGAATGAAGGTTTGCGAAGTCACAAATGGAGTTGTGGGAAGTCATAAAATGGATGTTTCTGAATTAATAATGAAGGTGGGTGAAGTCATAGAATGGAGGTGTGTGAAGACAAAATTGTGGTGTGTGAACTCATAGAATGGATGTGTGTAAACTCATCGAAAGGAGGTGTGTGAAGTCGTGGAATGGAGGTGTGTGAAGTCAAAGAATGGAGGTGTGTGAAGTCAAAGAATAGTGGTGTGTGAAGTCACAGAATGGAGGTGAGTGAAGTCATAGAATGGAGGTGTTTGAACTCATAGAATGGAGGTGTGTGAAGTGACAATGTAGGTGTGTCAAGTCATAGAATGGAGGTGTGTGAAGTCAGAGAATGGAGGTGTGTGAAGTCACAGAATGGAGGTGTGTGAAGTCATAGAATGGAGGTGTGTGAAGTCACAGAATGGAGGTGTGTGAAATCATAGAATGGAGGTGTGTGAAGTCACAGAATGGAGGTGTGTGAAGTCAGAATGGAGGTGTGTGAAGTCATAGAATGGAGGTGTGTGAAGTCAGAATGGAGGTGTGAAATCATAGAATGGGGGTGGGTGAAGTCATAGAAATTAGGTGTGGGAAGTCATAGAATGGAGAAGTGTGAAGTCATAGAGTGGAGGTGAGTGAAGTCACAGATTCGAGGTCTGTAAAGTCACAGAATGAAGGTGTGTGAATTCAGAATATAGGTATGTGAAGTCATAGAATAGAGGTTTGTGAAATCAGAATGGAGGTGTGAAGTCATAGAATGGAGGTGTGTGAACTCATAGAATGGAGGTGTGACGTCACAATGGAAGTGTGTGGAGTCATAGAATGGAGGTGTGTGAAGACAAAATTGTGGTGTGGGAACTCATAGAATGGATGTGTGTGAACTCATAGAATGGACATGTGTGAAGTCGTGGAATGGAGGTGTGCGAAGTCAAAGAATGGTGGCGTGTGATGTCAAACAATTGTGGTGTGTGAAGGCACAGAATGGAGGTGTGTGATATCACAGAATGGAAGTGTGTGAAGTCAAAATGGAGGTGTGTGAAGTCACAGAATGGAGGTGTGTGAAGTCACAGAATGGAGGTGTGTGAAGTCAAAATGGAGGCGTGTGAAGTCAAAGAATGGAGGTGTGTTAACTCATAGAATGGAGGTGTGTGAAGTCATGGAATGGAGGTTTGTGAAGGCAATCATTGGAAGTGTGTGAAGTTACAGAAAGGAGATGTGTGAAGTCATAGAATGGAGGAGTGTAAAGTCAGAATGGAGATTTGTGAAGTCATAGAATGGAGGTGTGTGAAGTTATAGAATGTTGGTGTATGAAGTCATAGAATGGAGGTGTATGAAGTCATAGAATGGAGGTGTGTGAAGTCCGAATGCAGGTGTGTGAAGTCATAGAATGGAGGTGTGTGAAGTCATAGAATGGAGGTGTGTCAACTCAGAAAGGAGGTGTGTGAAGTCATAGAATGGAGGTGTGTGAAGTCATAGAATGGAGTTGTGTGAAATCATAGAATGGAGGTGTGTGAATTCACAGAATTTAGGTTTGTGAAGTCAGAATGGAGGTGTGTGAGGTCAGAATGGAGGTGAGTGAAGTCATAGAATTGAGGTGTGTGAACTCATAGAATGGAGGTGTGTGAAGTCACAATGTAGGTGTGTGAAGTCATAGAATGGAGGTGTGTGAAGTCATAGAATGTATGTTTGTGAAGTAAGAATGAAGGTGTGTGAAGTCACAGAATTGAGTTGTGTGACGTCACAGAATGGAGGTGTGTAAGGTCATAGAATGGAGGTGTGTGAAGTCAGAATGGAGGTGTGTGAAGTCACCGAATGGAGGTGTGTGAACTCAGAATGGAGGTGTGTGAAGTCACAGAATGAAGGTTTGCGAAGTCACAAATGGAGTTGTGGGAAGTCATAAAATGGATGTTTCTGAATTAATAATGAAGGTGGGTGAAGTCATAGAAGTGAGGTGTGTGAAGACAAAATTGTGGTGTGTGAACTCATAGAATGGATGTGTGTAAACTCATCGAATGGAGGTGTGTGAAGTCGTGGAATGGAGGTGTGTGAAGTCAAAGAATGGAGGTGTGTGAAGTCAAAGAATAGTGGTGTGTGAAGTCACAGAATGCAGGTGAGTGAAGTCATAGAATGGAGGTGTTTGAACTCATAGAATGGAGGTGTGTGAACTCATAGAATGGAGGTGTGTGAACTCATGGAATGGAGGTGTGTGAAGTCAAGGAATGGAGCTGTGTGAAGTCAAATAATAGAGGAGTGTGAAGTCACAGAATGTAGGTGTGTGAAGTCACAGAATGGAGGTGTGTGAAGTCAGAATGGAGGTGTGTGAAGTCACAGAATGGAGGTGAGTGACCTCAAAATGAAGGCGTGTGAGGTCACAGAACGGAGGTTTGTGAAGTCATACAATGGAGGTGTGTGAAGTCATAGAATGGACGTTTCTGAAGTAAGAATGAAGGTGTGTGAAGTCATAGAATGGAGGTGTGTTAAGTCAAAATGGAGGTGTGTGAACTGATAGAATGGAGGTGTGTGAACTCATAGAATGGAGGTGTGTGAACTCATGGAATGGAGGTGTGTGAAGTCAAGGAATGGAGCCGTGTGAAGTCAAATAATAGAGGAGTGTGAAGTCACAGAATGTAGGTGTGTGAAGTCACAGAATGGAGGTGTGTGAAGACAAAACGGAGGCGTGTGAAGTCACAGAATGGAGGTGTGTGAAGTCACAGGATGGAGGTTTGTGAAGTCAAAAATGTGGTGGGTGAAGTCACAAATGGAGGTGTGTGAAGTCACAGAGTGGAGGTGTGTGAAGTCAAAATAGAGGTGTGTGAAGTCATCGAATGGAGGTATGTGAAGTCATGGAATGGAGGTGTGTGAAGACACAGAATGGAGGAGTGTGAAGTCAGAATGGTGGTGTTCGAAGTCATAGAATGGAGGTGTGTGAAGTCAAAATGGAGGTGTGTGAAGTCATCGAATGGAGGTATGTGAAGTCATGGAATGGAGGTGTGTGAAGTCACAGAATGGAGGAGTGTGAAGTCACAATGGAGGTGTGTGAAGTCATAGAATGGTGGTGTGTGAAGTCACAGAATGGAGGTGTGGAAGTCATAGAATGGAGGTGTGTGAAGTCACAGAATTGAGGTTTTTGAAGTCATATATTGGAGGTGTGTGAAGTCATAGAATGGAGGTGTGTGAAGTCATAGAATGGAGGTCTGTGAAGTCACAGAATTGAGGTGTGTGAAGTCAGAATGGAGGTGTGTGAAGTCATAGAATTAAGGTGTGTGAAGTCAGAATGCAGGTATGTGAACTCATAGAATGGAGGTGTGTGAAATCACAATCGAGGTGTGTGAAGTCATAAAATGGAGGTGTGTGAAGTCACAGAATGGAGGTGTGTGAAATCATAGAATGGGGCTGGATGAAGTCAGAATATAGGTGTGTGAAGTCACAGAATGGAGGTGTGTAAAGTCATAGAATGGAGGTGTGTGAAGTCATAGAATGGAGGTGTGTTAAGTCAAAATGGAGGTGTGTGAAGTCACAGAACTTAGGTGTGTGAAGTCACAGAATGGAGGTGTGTGAAGTCACAGAATGGAGGCGGGCGAAGTCATAGAATGGATGTTCCTGAAGTAACAATGAAGGTGTGTGAAGTCATAGAGTGGAGGTGTGTGAAGTCACAGAATGGAGGTGTGTGAAGTCAGACAATGGAGATGTATAAAGTCAGAATGGAGGTGTGTGAAGTCACAGAATGGAAGTGTGTGAACTCAGAATGGAGGTGTGTGAAGTCATAGAATAGAGCTGTGTGAAGTCATAGAATGGAGTTGTGTGAAGTCAGCATGGACGTGTGTGAAGTCAAGAAATGAGGTGTGTGAAGTCAAAATGGAGGTGTGTGAAGTCAGAATGGAGGTGTGTTGAGTCACAGAATGGAGGTATGTGAACTCAGAATGGAGGTGTGTGAAATGATAGCATGGAGGTATGTGAAATCATAGAATGTAAGTGTGTGAAGTCATAGAATGGAGGTGTGTGAAGACATAGAATGTAGATGTGTGAAGTCATAGAATGGAGGTGTGTGAAGTCACCGAAGGGAGGAGTGTGAAGTCATATAATGGAGGTGAGTGAAGTCAAAATGGAGGTGTGTGACGTCATACAATGGAGGTGTGTGAAATCATAGAATGGAGGTTTGTGAAATCAAAAAATGGACGTGTGTGAAGTCAGAGAATGGAGGTCTGTGAAGTCATAGAATGAATGTATGTAAAGTCAAATTGGAGGTGTGTGAAGTCATAGAATGGAGGTGGGTGAAGTCATAGAATGGACGTGTGTGAAGTCAGAGAACTGAGGTGTGTGAAGTCACAGAATTGACGGGTATGAAGTCAGAGAATGGAGGTGTGTGAAGTCACAGAATTCAGGTGTTTGTAGTCATATATTGGAGGTGTGTGAAGTCATAGAATGGAGGTGTGTGAAGTCATAGAATGGAGGTGTGTGAAGTCACAGAATGGCGGTGTGTGAAGGCATAGAAGGGAGGTGTGTGAAGTCATAGAACGGAGGTGTGTGAAGTCACAGAATGCAGGTGTGTAAAGACACAGAATGGAGGTGTGTGAAGTCATAGAATGGATCTGTGTGAATTCGTAGAATGGAGGTGTGTGAAGTCACAGAATGGAGGTGTGTGAAGTCACAGATTGGAGGTGTGTGAACTTAGAATGGAGGTGTTTGACGTCACAGAATGGAGGTGTGTGAAGTCATAGAATGGAGTTGTGTGAACTCAGAATGAAGGTGTGTGAAGTCACAGAATGGAGGTTTGTGAAGTCATAGAATGGATGTTTCTGAAGTAAGAATGAAGGTGTGTGAAGTCACAGAATTCAGGTGTTTGTAGTCATATATTGGAGGTGTGTGAAGTCATAGAATGGAGGTGTGTGAAGTCATAGAATGGAGGTGTGTGAAGTCACAGAATGGCGGTGTGTGAAGGCATAGAATGGAGGTGTGTGAAGTCAAAGAATGGAGGTGTGTGAACTCAGAATGCAGGTGTGTAAAGACACAGAATGGAGGTGTGTGAAGTCATAGAATGGATCTGTGTGAATTCGTAGAATGGAGGTGTGTGAAGTCACAGAATGGAGGTGTGTGAAGTCACAGATTGGAGGTGTGTGAACTTAGAATGGAGGTGTTTGACGTCACAGAATGGAGGTGTGTGAAGTCATAGAATGGAGTTGTGTGAACTCAGAATGAAGGTGTGTGAAGTCACAGAATGGAGGTTTGTGAAGTCATAGAATGGATGTTTCTGAAGTAAGAATGAAGGTGTGTGAAGTCACAGAATGGAGGTGTGTGAACTCATAGAATGGAGGTGTGTGAAGTCACAGAATGCAGGTGTGTGAAGTCAGAATGGAGGTGTGTAGTCATAGATTGGAGGTGGGTGAAGTCATAAAAAGGAGGTGTGGGAAATCATAGAATGGAGGAGTGTGAAGTCATAGAATGCAGGTGAGTGAAGTCACAGATTCGAGGTTTGTGAAGTCATAGAATGGAGGTGTGTGAAGTCATAGAATGGAGGTGTGTGAAATCACAGAATGGAGGGGTATGAATTCGCAGAATGGAGGTGTGTAAAGACACAGAGTGGAGATGTGTGCATTCACAGAGTGGAGGTGTGTGAAGTCATAGAAAGGAGTTTTGTGAAGTCACAGAATGGAGGTGTGTGAAGTCAGAATGGAGGTGTGTGAACTCATAGAAAGGAGGTGTGTGAAGTCACAGAATGGAGGTGTGTGAAGTCAAATTGGAGTTGTGTGAAGTCATATAATGGAGGTGTGTCAACTCAGAAAGGAGGTGTGTGAAGTCATAGAATGGAGGTGTGTGAAGTCATAGAATGGAGTTGTGTGAAATCATAGAATGGAGGTGTGTGAATTCACAGAATTTAGGTTTGTGAACTCAGAATGGAGGTGTGTGAGATCAGAATGGAGGTGAGTGAAGTCATAGAATGGAGGTGTGTGAACTCATATAATGGAGGTGTGTGAAGTCACAATGTATGTGTGTGAAGTCATAGAATGGAGGTGTGTGAAGTCATAGAATGGAGGTGTGTGAAGTCACAGAATGGAGGTGTGTGAAGTCATAGAATGGAGGTGTGTGAAGTCAGAATGGAGCTGTGTGAAGACATAGAATGGAGGTGTGTGAAGTCAGAATGGAGGTGTGTGAACTCATAGAATGGAGGTGTGTGAAGTCACAGAATGGAGGTGTGTGAAGTCATATTGGTGTTGTGTGAAGTCATATAATGGAGGTGTGTCAACTCAGAAAGGAGGTGTGTGAAGTCATAGAATGGAGGTGTGTGAAGTCACAAAGTAGGTGTGTGAAGTCATAGAATGGAGGTGTGTGAAGTCATAGAATGTATGTTTGTGAAGTAATAATGAAGGTGTGTGAAGTCACAGAATTGAGTTGTGTGACGTCACAGAATGGAGGTGTGTAAGGTCATAGAATGGAGGTGTGTGAAGTCAGAATGGAGGTGTGTGAAGTCACCGAATGGAGGTGTGTGAACTCAGAATGGAGGTGTGTGAAGTCACAGAATGAAGGTTTGCGAAGTCACAAATGGAGTTTTGGGAAGTCATAAAATGGATGTTTCTGAATTAATAATGAAGGTGGGTGAAGTCATAGAATGGAGGTGTGTGAAGACAAAATTGTGGTGTGTGAACTCATAGAATGGATGTGTGTAAACTCATCGAATGGAGGTGTGTGAAGTCGTGGAATGGAGGTGTGTGAAGTCAAAGAATGGAGGTGTGTGAAGTCAAAGAATAGTGGTGTGTGAAGTCACAGAATGGAGGTGAGTGAAGTCATAGAATGGAGGTGTTTGAACTCATAGAATGGAGGTGTGTGAAGTGACAATGTAGGTGTGTCAAGTCATAGAATGGAGGTGTGTGAAGTCAGAGAATGGAGGTGTGTGAAGTCACAGAATGGAGGTGTGTGAAGTCATAGAATGGAGGTGTGTGAAGTCACAGAATGGAGGTGTGTGAAATCATAGAATGGAGGTGTGTGAAGTCACAGAATGGAGGTGTGTGAAGTCAGAATGGAGGTGTGTGAAGTCATAGAATGGAGGTGTGTGAAGTCAGAATCGAGGTGTGAAATCATAGAATGGGGGTGGGTGAAGTCATAGAAATTAGGTGTGGGAAGTCATAGAATGGAGAAGTGTGAAGTCATAGAGTGGAGGTGAGTGAAGTCACAGATTCGAGGTCTGTAAAGTCACAGAATGAAGGTGTGTGAATTCAGAATATAGGTATGTGAAGTCATAGAATAGAGGTTTGTGAAATCAGAATGGAGGTGTGAAGTCATAGAATGGAGGTGTGTGAACTCATAGAATGGAGGTGTGACGTCACAATGGAAGTGTGTGGAGTCATAGAATGGAGGTGTGTGAAGACAAAATTGTGGTGTGGGAACTCATAGAATGGATGTGTGTGAACTCATAGAATGGACATGTGTGAAGTCGTGGAATGGAGGTGTGCGAAGTCAAAGAATGGTGGCGTGTGATGTCAAACAATTGTGGTGTGTGAAGGCACAGAATGGAGGTGTGTGATATCACAGAATGGAAGTGTGTGAAGTCAAAATGGAGGTGTGTGAAGTCACAGAATGGAGGTGTGTGAAGTCACAGAATGGAGGTGTGTGAAGTCAAAATGGAGGTGTGTGAAGTCAAAGAATGGAGGTGTGTTAACTCATAGAATTGAGGTGTGTGAAGTCTTGGAATGGAGGTTTGTGAAGGCAATCATTGGAAGTGTGTGAAGTTACAGAAAGGAGATGTGTGAAGTCATAGAATGGAGGAGTGTAAAGTCAGAATGGAGATTTGTGAAGTCATAGAATGGAGGTGTGTGAAGTTATAGAATGTTGGTGTATGAAGTCATAGAATGGAGGGGTATGAAGTCATAGAATGGAGGTGTGTGAAGTCCGAATGCAGGTGTGTGAAGTCATAGAATGGAGGTGTGTGAAGTCATAGAATGGAGGTGTGTCAACTCAGAAAGGAGGTGTGTGAAGTCATAGAATGGAGGTGTGTGAAGTCATAGAATGGAGTTGTGTGAAATCATAGAATGGAGGTGTGTGAATTCACAGAATTTAGGTTTGTGAAGTCAGAATGGAGGTGTGTGAGGTCAGAATGGAGGTGAGTGAAGTCATAGAATTGAGGTGTGTGAACTCATAGAATGGAGGTGTGTGAAGTCACAATGTAGGTGTGTGAAGTCATAGAATGGAGGTGTGTGAAGTCATAGAATGTATGTTTGTGAAGTAAGAATGAAGGTGTGTGAAGTCACAGAATTGAGTTGTGTGACGTCACAGAATGGAGGTGTGTAAGGTCATAGAATGGAGGTGTGTGAAGTCAGAATGGAGGTGTGTGAAGTCACCGAATGGAGGTGTGTGAACTCAGAATGGAGGTGTGTGAAGTCACAGAATGAAGGTTTGCGAAGTCACAAATGGAGTTGTGGGAAGTCATAAAATGGATGTTTCTGAATTAATAATGAAGGTGGGTGAAGTCATAGAAGTGAGGTGTGTGAAGACAAAATTGTGGTGTGTGAACTCATAGAATGGATGTGTGTAAACTCATCGAATGGAGGTGTGTGAAGTCGTGGAATGGAGGTGTGTGAAGTCAAAGAATGGAGGTGTGTGAAGTCAAAGAATAGTGGTGTGTGAAGTCACAGAATGCAGGTGAGTGAAGTCATAGAATGGAGGTGTTTGAACTCATAGAATGGAGGTGTGTGAACTCATAGAATGGAGGTGTGTGAACTCATGGAATGGAGGTGTGTGAAGTCAAGGAATGGAGCTGTGTGAAGTCAAATAATAGAGGAGTGTGAAGTCACAGAATGTAGGTGTGTGAAGTCACAGAATGGAGGTGTGTGAAGTCAGAATGGAGGTGTGTGAAGTCACAGAATGGAGGTGAGTGACCTCAAAATGAAGGCGTGTGAGGTCACAGAACGGAGGTTTGTGAAGTCATACAATGGATTTGTGTGAAGTCATAGAATGGACCTTTCTGAAGTAAGAATGAAGGTGTGTGAAGTCATAGAATGGAGGTGTGTTAAGTCAACATGGAGGTGTGTGAACTGATAGAATGGAGGTGTGTGAACTCATAGAATGGAGGTGTGTGAACTCATGGAATGGAGGTGTGTGAAGTCAAGGAATGGAGCTGTGTGAAGTCAAATAATAGAGGAGTGTGAAGTCACAGAATGTAGGTGTGTGAAGTCACAGAATGGAGGTGTGTGAAGACAAAACGGAGGCGTGTGAAGTCACAGAATGGAGGTGTGTGAAGTCACAGGATGGAGGTTTGTGAAGTCAAAAATGTGGTGGGTGAAGTCACAAATGGAGGTGTGTGAAGTCACAGAGTGGAGGTGTGTGAAGTCAAAATAGAGGTGTGTGAAGTCATCGAATGGAGGTATGTGAAGTCATGGAATGGAGGTGTGTGAAGACACAGAATGGAGGAGTGTGAAGTCAGAATGGTGGTGTTCGAAGTCATAGAATGGAGGTGTGTGAAGTCAAAATGGAGGTGTGTGAAGTCATCGAATGGAGGTATGTGAAGTCATGGAATGGAGGTGTGTGAAGTCACAGAATGGAGGAGTGTGAAGTCACAATGGAGGTGTGTGAAGTCATAGAATGGTGGTGTGTGAAGTCACAGAATGGAGGTGTGGAAGTCATAGAATGGAGGTGTGTGAAGTCACAGAATTGAGGTTTTTGAAGTCATATATTGGAGGTGTGTGAAGTCATAGAATGGAGGTGTGTGAAGTCATAGAATGGAGGTCTGTGAAGTCACAGAATTGAGGTGTGTGAAGTCAGAATGGAGGTGTGTGAAGTCATAGAATTAAGGTGTGTGAAGTCAGAATGCAGGTATGTGAACTCATAGAATGGAGGTGTGTGAAATCACAATCGAGGTGTGTGAAGTCATAAAATGGAGGTGTGTGAAGTCACAGAATGGAGGTGTGTGAAGTCATAGAATGGGGCTGGGTGAAGTCAGAATATAGGTGTGTGAAGTCACAGAATGGAGGTGTGTAAAGTCATAGAATGGAGGTGTGTGAAGTCATAGAATGGAGGTGTGTTAAGTCAAAATGGAGGTGTGTGAAGTCACAGAACTTAGGTGTGTGAAGTCACAGAATGGAGGTGTGTGAAGTCACAGAATGGAGGCGGGCAAAGTCATAGAATGGATGTTTCTGAAGTAACAATGAAGGTGTGTGAAGTCATAGAGTGGAGGTGTGTGAAGTCACAGAATGGAGGTGTGTGAAGTCAGACAATGGAGATGTATAAAGTCAGAATGGAGGTGTGTGAAGTCACAGAATGGTAGTGTGTGAACTCAGAATGGAGGTGTGTGAAGTCATAGAATAGAGCTGTGTGAAGTCATAGAATGGAGTTGTGTGAAGTCAGCATGGACGTGTGTGAAGTCAAGAAATGAGGTGTGTGAAGTCAAAATGGAGGTGTGTGAAGTCAGAATGGAGGTGTGTTGAGTCACAGAATGGAGGTATGTGAACTCAGAATGGAGGTGTGTGAAATGATAGCATGGAGGTATGTGAAATCATAGAATGTAAGTGTGTGAAGTCATAGAATGGAGGTGTGTGAAGACATAGAATGTAGATGTGTGAAGTCATAGAATGGAGGTGTGTGAAGTCACCGAAGGGAGGAGTGTGAAGTCATATAATGGAGGTGAGTGAAGTCAAAATGGAGGTGTGTGACGTCATACAATGGAGGTGTGTGAAATCATAGAATGGAGGTTTGTGAAATCACAAAATGGACGTGTGTGAAGTCAGAGAATGGAGGTCTGTGAAGTCATAGAATGAATGTATGTAAAGTCAAATTGGAGGTGTGTGAAGTCATAGAATGGAGGTGGGTGAAGTCATAGAATGGACGTGTGTGAAGTCAGAGAACTGAGGTGTGTGAAGTCACAGAATTGACGGGTATGAAGTCAGAGAATGGAGGTGTGTGAAGTCACAGAATTCAGGTGTTTGTAGTCATATATTGGAGGTGTGTGAAGTCATAGAATGGAGGTGTGTGAAGTCATAGAATGGAGGTGTGTGAAGTCACAGAATGGCGGTGTGTGAAGGCATAGAAGGGAGGTGTGTGAAGTCATAGAACAGAGGTGTGTGAAGTCACAGAATGCAGGTGTGGCAAGTAACAGAATGGAGGTGTGTGAAGTCAAAGAATGGAGGTGTGTGAACTCAGAATGCAGGTGTGTAAAGTCACAGAATGGAGGTGTGTGAAGTCATAGAATGGATCTGTGTGAATTCGTAGAATGGAGGTGTCTGAAGTCACAGAATGGAGGTGTGTGAAGTCACAGATTGGAGGTGTGTGAACTTAGAATGGAGGTGTTTGAAGTCACAGAATGGAGGTGTGTGAAGTCATAGAATGGAGTTGTGTGAACTCAGAATGAAGGTGTGTGAAGTCACAGAATGGAGGTTTGTGAAGTCATAGAATGGATATTTCTGAAGTAAGAATGAAGGTGTGTGAAGTCACAGAATGGAGGTGTGTGAACTCATAGAATGGAGGTGTGTGAAGTCACAGAATGCAGGTGTGTGAAGTCAGAATGGAGGTGTGTAGTCATAGATTGGAGGTGAAGTCATAAAAAGGAGTTGTGGGATATCATAGAATGGAGGAGTGTGAAGTCATAGAATACAGGTGAGTGAAGTCACAGATTCGAGGTTTGTGAAGTCATAGAATGGAGGTGTGTGAAGTCATAGAATGGAGGTGTGTGAAATCACAGAATGGAGGGGTATGAATTCGCAGAATGGAGGTGTGTAAAGACACAGAGTGGAGATGTGTGCATTCACAGAGTGGAGGTGTGTGAAGTCATAGAAAGGAGTTTTGTGAAGTCACAGAATGGAGGTGTGTCAAGTCAGAATGGAGGTGTGTGAACTCATAGAAAGGAGGTGTGTGAAGTCACAGAATGGAGGTGTGTGAAGTCAAATTGGAGTTGTGTGAAGTCATATAATGGAGGTGTGTCAACTCAGAAAGGAGGTGTGTGAAGTCATAGAATGGAGGTGTGTGAAGTCATAGAATGGAGGTGTGTGAATTCACAGAATTTAGGTTTGTGAACTCAGAATGGAGGTGTGTGAGGTCAGAATGGAGGTGAGTGAAGTCATAGAATGGAGGTGTGTGAACTCATAGAATGGAGGTGTGTGAAGTCACAATGTATGTGTGTGAAGTCATAGAATGGAGGTGTGTGAAGTCATAGAATGGAGGTGTGTGAAGTCAGAATGGAGCTGTGTGAAGACATAGAATGGAGGTGTGTGAAGTCAGAATGGAGGTGTGTGAACTCATAGAATGGAGGTGTGTGAAGTCACAGAATGAAGGTGTGTGAAGTCATATTGGTGTTGTGTGAAGTCATATAATGGAGGTGTGTCAACTCAGAAAGGAGGTGTGTGAAGTCATAGAATGGAGGTGTGTGAACTCATAGAATGGAGGTGTGTGAAGTCACAATGTAGGTGTGTGAAGTCATAGAATGGAGTGTGTGAAGTCATAGAATGTATGTTTGTGAAGTAAGAATGAAGGTGTGTGAAGTCACAGAATTGAGTTGTGTGACGTCACAGAATGGAGGTGTGTAAGGTCATAGAATGGAGGTGTGTGAAGTCAGAATGGAGGTGTGTGAAGTCACCGAATGGAGGTGTGTGAACTCAGAATGGAGGTGTGTGAAGTCACAGAATGAAGGTTTGCGAAGTCACAAATGGAGTTGTGGGAAGTCATAAAATGGATGTTTCTGAATTAATAATGAAGGTGGGTGAAGTCATAGAATGGAGGTGTGTGAAGACAAAATTGTGGTGTGTGAACTCATAGAATGGATGTGTGTAAACTCATCGAATGGAGGTGTGTGAAGTCGTGGAATGGAGGTGTGTGAAGTCAAAGAATGGAGGTGTGTGAAGTCAAAGAATAGTGGTGTGTGAAGTCACAGAATGGAGGTGAGTGAAGTCATAGAATGGAGGTGTTTGAACTCATAGAATGGAGGTGTGTGAAGTGACAATGTAGGTGTGTCAAGTCATAGAATGGAGGTGTGTGAAGTCAGAGAATGGAGGTGTGTGAAGTCACAGAATGGAGGTGTGTGAAGTCATAGAATGGAGGTGTGTGAAGTCACAGAATGGAGGTGTGTGAAATCATAGAATGGAGGTGTGTGAAGTCACAGAATGGAGGTGTGTGAAGTCAGAATGGAGGTGTGTGAAGTCATAGAATGGAGGTGTGTGAAGTCAGAATGGAGGTGTGAAATCATAGAATGGGGGTGGGTGAAGTCCTAGAAATTAGGTGTGGGAAGTCATAGAATGGAGAAGTGTGAAGTCATAGAGTGGAGGTGAGTGAAGTCACAGATTCGAAGTCTGTAAAGTCACAGAATGAAGGTGTGTGAATTCAGAATATAGGTATGTGAAGTCATAGAATAGAGGTTTGTGAAGTCAGAATGGAGGTGTGAAGTCATAGTATGGAGGTGTGTGAACTCATAGAATGGAGGTGTGACGTCACAATGGAAGTGTGTGTTGTCATAGAATGGAGGTGTGTGAAGACAAAATTGTGGTGTGGGAACTCATAGAATGGATGTGTGTGAACTCATAGAATGGACATGTGTGAAGTCGTGGAATGGAGGTGTGCGAAGTCAAAGAATGGAGGCGTGTGATGTCAAACAATTGTGGTGTGTGAAGGCACAGAATGGAGGTGTGTGATATCACAGAATGGAAGTGTGTGAAGTCAAAATGGAGGTGTGTGAAGTCACAGAATGGAGGTGTGTGAAGTCACAGAATGGAGGTGTGTGAAGTCAAAATGGAGGTGTGTGAAGTCAAAGAATGGAGGTGTGTTAACTCATAGAATGGAGGTGTGTGAAGTCATGGAATGGAGGTTTGTGAAGGCAATCATTGGAAGTGTGTGAAGTTACAGAAAGGAGATGTGTGAAGTCATAGAATGGAGGAGTGTAAAGTCAGAATGGAGATTTGTGAAGTCATAGAATGGAGGTGTGTGAAGTCATAGAATGTTTGTGTATGAAGTCATAGAATGGAGGTGTATGAAGTCATAGAATGGAGGTGTGTGAAGTCCGAATGCAGGTGTGTGAAGTCATAGAATGGAGGTGTGTGAAGTCATAGAATGTAGGTGTGTCAACTCAGAAAGGACGTGTGTGAAGTCATAGAATGGAGGTGTGTGAAGTCATAGAATGGAGTTGTGTGAAATCATAGAATGGAGGTGTGTGAATTCACAGAATTTAGGTTTGTGAAGTCAGAATGGAGGTGTGTGAGGTCAGAATGGAGGTGAGTGAATTCATAGAATGGAGGTGTGTGAACTCATAAAATGGAGGTGTGTGAAGTCACAATGTAGGTGTGTGAAGTCATAGAATGGAGGTGTGTGAAGTCATAGAATGGAGGTGTGTGAAGTCACAGAATGGAGGTGTGTGAAGTCATAGAATGAAGGTGTGTGAAGTCACAGAATGGAGGTGTGTGAAATCATACAATGGAGGTGTGTGAAGTCACGGAATGGAGGTGTGTGAACTCATAGAATGGAGGTGGGTGAAGTCACAGAATTCAGTTTTCTGAAGTCAGAATGGAGGTGTGTAGTCATAGATTGGAGGTGGGTGAAGTCATAAAAAGGAGGTGTGGGAAATCATAGAATGGAGGAGTGTGAAGTCATAGAGTGCAGGTGAGTGAAGTCACAGATTCGATGTCTATGAAGTCATAGAATGGAGGTGTGTGATGTCAAAATGGAGGTGTGCGAAGTCATAGAATAGAGGTGTGTGAAGTCAGAATTGAGGTGTGTGAAGTCATAGATGGAGTTTTGTGAAGTCATAGTATGGAGGTGTGTGAAATCATAGAATGGAGTGTTGTGAAGTCACAGAATGGAGCTGTGTGAATTCAGAATGGAGGTGTGTGAAGTCATAGAATGGAGGTGTGTGAAGTCAGAATGGAGATGTGTGAACTCATAGAATGGAGGTGTGTGACGTCACAATGGAAGTGTGTGAAGTCATAGAATGGAGGTGTGAGAAGTCACAGAATGGAGGTGTGTGAAGTCATAGAATGGAGTTTTGTGAAGTCATAGAATGGAGCTGTGTGAATTCAGAATGGAGGTGTGTGAAGTCACAGAACGGAAGTGTGTCAACTCAGAATTTAGGTGTGTGAAGTCAAAGAATGGAGCTGTGCGGAGTCATAGATGGGAGGTGTGTGAAGTCATAGAATGGAGGTGCGTGAAGACAGAATGGAGGTGTGTGAAGTCATAGAATTGAGGTGTGTGATCACAGAATGGAGGTGTGTGAAGTCAAAGAATGGAGGTGTGTGAAGTCATAGTATGGAGGTGTGTGAAGTCATAGAATGTATGTTTGTGAAGTAAGAATGAAGGTGTGTGAAGTCACAGAATTGAGTTGTGTGACGTCACAGAATGGAGGTGTGTGAAGTCATAGAATGGAGGTGTGTGAAGTCAGAATGGAGGTGTGTGAAGTCACCGAATGGAGGTGTGTGAACTCAGAATGGAGGTGTGTGAAGTTACAGAATGAAGGTTTGCGAAGTCACAAATGGAGTTGTGGGAAGTCATAAAATGGATGTTTCTGAATTAATAATGAAGGTGGGTGAAGTCATGGAATGGAGGTGTGTGAAGACAAAATTGTGGTGTGTGAACTCATAGAATGGATGTGTGTAAACTCATTGAATGGAGGTGTGTGAAGTCGTGGAATGGACGTGTGTGAAGTCAAAGAATGGAGGTGTGTGAAGTCAAAGAATAGTGGTGTGTGAAGTCACAGAATGGAGGTGAGTGAAGTCATAGAATGGAGGTGTTTGAACTCATAGAATGGAGGTGTGTGAAGTGACAATGTAGGTGTGTCAAGTCATAGAATGGAGGTGTGTGAAGTCAGAGAATGGAGGTGTGTGAAGTCACAGAATGGAGGTGTGTGAAGTCATAGAATGGAGGTGTGTGAAGTCACAGAATGGAGGTGTGTGAAATCATAGAATGGAGGTGTGTGAAGTCACAGAATGGAGGTGTGTGAAGTCAGAATGGAGGTGTGTGAAGTCATAGAATGGAGGTGTGTGAAGTCAGAATGGAGGTGTGAAATCATAGAATGGGGGTGGGTGAAGTCATAGAAATTAGGTGTGGGAAGTCATAGAATGGAGAAGTGTGAAGTCATAGAGTGGAGGTGAGTGAAGTCACAGATTCGATGTCTGTAAAGTCACAGAATGGAGGTGTGTGATTTCAGAATATAGGTATGTGAAGTCATAGACTAGAGGTTTGTGAAGTCAGAATGGAGGTGTGAAGTCATAGTATGGAGGTGTGTGAACTCATAGAATGGAGGTGTGACGTCACAATGGAAGTGTGTGAAGTCATAGAATTGAGGTGTGTGAAGTCACAGAATGGAAGTGTGTGAAGTCATACAATGGAAGTGTGAAGTCAGAATGGAGGTGTGTGAAGTCACAGAATGGAGGTGTGTGAACTCAGAATGGAGATGTGTGAAATCATAGAATGGAGTTTTGTGAAGTCACAGAATGGAGCTGTGTGAGTCAGAATTGAGGTGTGTGAAGTCATAGAATGCAGATGTGTGAAGTCATAGAATTGAGGATTGTGAGGTTACCGATGGGAGGTTTGTGAAGTCATAGAATGGAGGTATGTGAAGTCAAATTGGAAGGGTGTGAAGTCAGAGAATGTAGGTGTGTGAACTCATAGAATGGAGGTGGGTGAAGTCATAGAATGGACGGGTATGAAGTCATAGATTGAAGGTGTGTGAAGTCAGAGAATTGAGGTGTTTGAAGTCATATATTGGAGGTGTGTGAAGTCAAAAAATGGAGGTGTGTGAACTCAGAAAGGAGGTGTGTGAAGTCACTGAATGGAAGTGTGTGAGGTAATAGAATGGAAGTGTGTGAAGTCATAGAATGGAGGTGTGTAAAGTCAGATTGGAGGTGTGTGAAGTGACCGAATGGAGTTGTGTGAACTCAGAATGGAGGTGCGTGAAGCCACTGAACTGAGGTTTGCGAAGTCATAGAATGGAGGTGTGTGAAGTCTTAGAATGGATGTTTCTGAATTAAGAATTAAGGTGTGTGAAGTCATAGAATGGAGGTGTGTGAAGACAAAATTGTGGTGTGGGAACTCATAGAATGGATGTGTGTGAACTCATAGAATGGACATGTGTGAAGTCGTGGAATGGAGGTGTGCAAAGTCAAAGAATGGAGGCGTGTGATGTCAAACAATGGTGGTGTGTGAAGTCACAGAATGGAGGTGTGTGATATCACAGAATGGAAGTGTGTGAAGTCAAAATGGAGGTGTGTGAAGTCACAGAATGGAGGTGTGTTAACTCATAGAATGGAGGTGTGTGAAGTCATGGAATGGAGGTTTGTGAAGGCAATCATTGGAAGTGTGTGAAGTTACAGAAAGGAGATGTGTGAAGTCATAGAATTTAGGAGTGTAAAGTCAGAATGGAGATTTGTGAAGTCATAGAATGGAGGTGTGTGAAGTCATAGAATGTTGGTGTATGAAGTCATAGAATGGAGGTGTATGAAGTCATAGAATGGAGGTGTGTGAAGTCCGAATGCAGGTGTGTGAAGTCATAGAATGGAGGTGTGTGAAGTCATACAATGGAGGTGTGTGAAGTCATAGAATGGCAGTGTGTGAAGTCACAGAGTGGAGGTGTGTGAAGTCATAGAAGGGAGCTTTGTGAAGTCATAGAGTGGAGGTGTGTGAAGTCAGAATAGAGGTGTGTAAAGTCATATAATTGAGGTGTGTGAAGTCAGAATGGAGCTGTGTGAAGTCATAAAATGGAGATGTGTGAACTCAAAATGGAAGTGTGTAAACTCATAGAATGGAGGTGTGTGAAGTCACAGAATGGAGGTGTGTGAATTCAGATTGGAGGTGTGTGAAGTCATAGAATGGAGGTGTGTCAACTCATAAAGTAGGTCTCTGAAGTCATAGAATGGAGGTGTGTGAAGTCATAGAGTGGCGGTGTGTGAAATCATAGAATGGAAGTGTGTGAATTCACAGAATTTAGGTGTGAGAAGTCAGTATGGAGGTGTGTGAGGTCAGAATGGAGATGTGTGAAGTCATAGAATGGAGGTGTGTGAAGTCACAATGCAGGTGTGTGAACTCATAGAATGGAGGTGTGTAAAATCACAATGGAGGTGTTTGAAGTCATAGAATGGAGGTGTGTGAAGTCATAGAATGGAGGTGTGTGAAGTCTTAGAATGGATGTTTCTGAATTAAGAATTAAGGTGTGTGAAGTCATAGAATGGAGGTGTGTGAAGACAAAATTGTGGTGTGGGAACTCATAGAATGGATGTGTGTGAACTCATAGAATGGACATGTGTGAAGTCGTGGAATGGAATGGAGGTGTGCGAAGTCAAAGAATGGAGGCGTGTGATGTCAAACAATGGTGGTGTGTGAAGTCACAGAATGGAGGTGTGTGATATCACAGAATGGAAATGTGTGAAGTCAAAATGGAGGTGTGTGAAGTCACAGAATGGAGGTGTGTGACGTCACAGAATGGAGGTGTGTGAAGTCAAAATGGAGGTGTGTGAAGTCAAAGAATGGAGGTGTGTTAACTCATAGAATGGAGGTGTGTGAAGTCATGGAATGGAGGTTTGTGAAGGCAATCATTGGAAGTGTGTGAAGTTACAGAAAGGAGATGTGTGAAGTCATAGAATGGAGGAGTGTAAAGTCAGAATGGAGATTTGTGAAGTCATAGAATGGAGGTGTGTGAAGTCATAGAATGTTGGTGTATGAAGTCATAGAATGGATGTGTATGAAGTCATAGAATGGAGGTGTGTGAAGTCCGAATGCAGGTGTGTCAAGTCATAGAATGGAGGTGTGTGAAGTCATACAATGGAGGTGTGTGAAGTCATAGAATGGAAGTGTGTGAAGTCATAGAATGGAGGTGTGTGATGTCATAGAATGTAGGTGTGTGAAGTCATACAATGGAGGTGTGTGAAGTCAGGGAAGGGAGTTGAGTGAAGACACAGAATGGAGGTGTGGGAAGTCACAATGGAGGTGTGTGAAGTCATAGAATGGAGGTGTGTGAAGTCATAGAATGGAGGTGTGTAAAGTCACAGAGTAGAGATGTGTGAAGTCACAGAGTGGAGGTGTGTGAAGTCATAGAAGGGAGCTTTGTGAAGTCATAGAATGGAGGTGTGTGAAGTCAGAATAGAGGTGTGTAAAGTCATATAATTGAGGTGTGTGAAGTCAGAATGGAGCTGTGTGAAGTCATAAAATGGAGATGTGTGAACTCAAAATGGAAGTGTGTAAACTCATAGAATGGAGGTGTGTGAAGTCACAGAATGGAGGTGTGTGAATTCAGATTGGAGGTGTGTGAAGTCATAGAATGGAGGTGTGTCAACTCATAAAGTAGGTCTGTGAAGTCATAGAATGGAGGTGTGTGAAGTCATAGAGTGGCGGTGTGTGAAATCATAGAATTGAAGTGTGTGAATTCACAGAATTTAGGTGTGAGAAGTCAGTATGGAGGTGTTTGAGGTCAGAAGGGAGATGTGTGAAGTCATAGAATGGAGGTGTGTGAAGTCACAATGCAGGTGTGTGAACTCATAGAATGGAGGTGTGTAAAATCACAATGGAGGTGTGTGAAGTCATACAATGGAGGTGTGTGAAATCATAGAATGGAGGTGTGTGAAGTCAAAATGGAGGTGTGTGAAGTCAAAGAATGGAGGTGTGTGAACTCATAGAATGGAGGTGTGTGAAGTCATGGAATTGAGGTGTGTGAAGTCAAACATTGGAAGTGTGGGAAGTTACAAAAAGTTGATGTGTGAAGTACTAGAATGGAGGTGTGTGTAGTCATAGAATGGAGGAGTGTGAAGTCAGAATGGAGATTTGTGAAGTCACAGAATGGAGGTGTGTGAAGTCATAGAATGTTGGTGTATGAAGTCATAGAAGGGAGGTGTATGAAGTCATAGAATGGAGGTGTGTGAAGTCAGAGTGCAGGTGTGTGTAGTCATAGAATGGAGGTTTGTGAAGTCATAGACTGGAGCTGTGTGAAGTCATAGAATGGAAGTGTGTGAAGTCATAGAATGGAGGTCTGTGATGATATAGAATGGAGGTGTGTGAAGTCACAGAATGGACGTGTGTGAAGTCACAATGGAGGTTGGTTAAGTCATAGAATGGAGGTGTGTGAAGTCATAGAATGGAGGTGTGTGAAATCTCAGAATGGAGGGGTATGAATTCGAAGAATGGAGGTGTGTAAAGACACAGAGTGGAGATGTGTGCGCTCACAGAGTGGAGTTGGGTGAAGTCATAGAAAGGAGGTTTGTGAAGTCACAGAATGGAGGTGTGTGAAGTCAGAATAGAGGTGTGCAAAGTCATAGAATGGAGGTGTGTGAAGTCAGAATGGAGCTGTGTGAAGTCATAGAATGGAGGTGTGTGAAGGCCGAATGGAGGTTTGTGAACTCATAGAATGGAGGTGTGTGAAGTCACAGAATGGAGGTGTGTGAAGTCATAGAATGTAGGTGTGTGAAATCATAGAATGGAGGTTTGTGAAGTCATAGAATGGAGGTGTGTGAAGTCATAGTATGGAGATGTGGGAAATCATAGAATGGAGTTTTGTGAAGTCACAGAATGGAGCTGTGTGAGTCAGAATTGTGGTGTGTGAAGTCATAGAATGCAGATGTGTGAAGTCATAGAATGGAGGATTGTGAAGTCACCGAAGGGAGGTTTGTGAAGTCATAGAATGGAGGTGTGTGAAGTCAAATTGGAGGGGTGTGAAGTCAGAGAATGGAGATGTGTGAAGTCATAGAATGGACGGGTATGAAGTCATAGAATGAAGGTGTGTGAAGTCAGAGAATTGAGGTGTTTGAGGTCATATATTGGAAGTGTTTGAAGTCAAACAATGGAGGTGTGTGAACTCAGAAAGGAGGTGTGTGAAGTCACAGATTGGAAGTGTGTGAAATAATAGAAAGGAAGTGTGTGAAGTCATAGAATGGAGGTGTGTGAAGTCACAGAATGGAGGTGTGTGAAGTCAAAATGGAGGTGTGTGAAGTCACAAATGGAGGTGTGTGAAGTCACAGAATATAGGTGTGTGAAGTCAAAATGGAGGTGCGTGAAGTCAAAAATGGCGGTGTGTGAACTCATGGAATGGAGGTGTGTGAAGTCATGGAATGGAGGTTTGTGAAGTCAAACATTGGAAGTGTGTGAAGTTACACAAAGGAGATGTGTGAAGTCATAGAATGGAGATTTGTGAAGTCATGGAATGGAGCAGTGTGAAGTCAGAATGGAGATTTGTGAAGTCATAGAATGGAGGTGTGTGAAGTCCTACAAAGTTGGTGTATGAAGTCATAGAATGGAGGTGTATGAAGTCATAGAATGGAGGTGTGTGAAGTCAGAAGGCAGGTGTGTGAAGTCATAGAATGGAGGTGTGTGAAGTCATAGAATGGAGGTATGTCAAGTCATAGAATGGAAGTGTGTGAAGTCATAGAATGGAGGTGTGTGATGTCATACAATGTAGGTGTGTGAAGTCATAGAATGGAGGTATGTGAAGTCACGGAAGGGAGGTGTGTGAAGTCACAGAATGGAGGTGTGTGAAGTTACAATGTAGGTGTGTGAAGTCATAGAATGGGGGTGTGTGAAGTCAAAGAATGGAGGTGTGTGAAGTCATAGAATAGAGGTGTGTGAAATCACAGAATGGAGCTGTGTGAATTCGCAGAATGGAGGTGTGTAAAGTCACAGAGTGGAGATGTGTGAAGTCACAGAGTGGAGGTGTGTGAAGTCATAGAATGGAGTTTTGTGAAGTCACAGAATGGAGCTGTGTGAGTCAGAATTGAGGTGTGTGAAGTCATAAAATGGAGGTGAGTGAAGTCATAGAATGGAGGTCTGTGGAATCATAGAATGGAGGTGTGTGAAGTCACAGAATTTAGGTGTGTGAAGTCAGAATGGAGGTGTGTGAGGTCAGAATGGAGGTGTGTGAAGTCATAGAATGGAGGTGTGTGAAGTCACAATGCAGGTGTGTGAACTCATAAACTGGAGTTGTGTGAAGTCACAATGTAGATGTGTGAAGTCATAGAATGGAGGTGTGTGAAGTCATAGACTGGAGGTGTGTGAAGTCACAGAATGGAGGTGTGTGAAGTCATAGAATGGAGGTGTGTGAAGTCACAGAATGGAAGTGTGTGAAATCATAGAATGGAGGTGTATGAAGTCACAGAATGGAGGTGTGTGAAGTCAGAATGGAGGTGTGTGAAGTCACAGAATGGAGGTGTGTGAAGTTAGAATGGAGGTGTGAAGTCAGAATGGAGGTGGGTGAAGTCATAGAAATTAGATGTGGGAAGTCATAGAATGGAGAAGTGTGAAGTCACAGAATGGAGTTGTGTGAGTCAGAATTGAGGTGTGTGAAGTCATAGAATGTAGATGTGTGAAGTCATAGAATGGAGTATTGTGAAGTCACCGAAGGGAGGTTTGTGAAGTCATAGAATGGAGGTATGAGAAATCAAATTAGAGGGGTGTGAAGTCGGAGAATGGAGGTGTGTGAAGTCATAGAATTGAGGTGTGTGAAGTCATAGAATGGAGGTGTGTGAATTCAGATTGGAGTTGTGTGAAGTCATAGAATGGAGGTGTGTCAACTCAGAAAGGAGGTGTGTGAAGTCATAGAATGGAGGTGAGTGAAGTCATAGAATGGAGGTGTATGAACATATAGAATGGAGGTCTGTGACGTCACAATGGAAGTTTGTGAAGTCATAGAATGGAGGTGTGTGAAGTCACAGAATGGAGGTGTGTGAAGTCAGAATGGAGGTGTGAAGTCATAGAATGGAGGTGGGTGATGTCATAAAAATTAGGTGTGTGAAGTCATGGAATGGAGGTTTGTGAACTCATAGAATGGAGGTGTGTGACATCACAATGGAAGTTTGTGAAGTCATAGAGTGGAGGTGTGTGAAGTCACAGAATGGAGGTGTGTGAAGTCATACAATGGAGGTGTGTGAAGTCAGAATGGAGGTGTGTGAAGTCACAGAATGTAGGTGCGTGAACTCATAATGGAGGTATGTGAACTCATAGATGGATGTGTGTGAAGACATAATATGGAGATATGTGAAATCATAGAATGGAGTTTTGTGAAGTCACAGAATGGAGTTGTGTGAGTCAGAATTGAGGTGTGTGAAGTCATAGAATGTAGATGTGTGAAGTCATAGAATGGAGTATTGTGAAGTCAACGAAGGGAGGTTTGTGAAGTCATAGAATGGAGGTATGAGAAATCAAATTAGAGGGGTGTGAATTCGGAGAATAGAGGTGTGTGAAGTCATAGAATGGAGGTGGGTGAAGTCATAGAATGGAGGTGTGTGAAGTCACTGAATGGACGAGTTTAAAGACATAGAATGGAGGTGTGTGAAGTCAAAGAATTGAGCTGTTTGAAGTTATATATTGGAGGTGTGTGAAGGCAAAATGGATGTGTGAAGTCATAGAATGTAGGTGTGTGAAGTCATACAATGGAGGCGTGTGAAGTCACAGAATGGAGGTGTGTGAACTCAGAATGGAGTTGTGTGAAGTCACAGAATGGAGGTCTGTGAAGGCATAGAATGGAAGTATGTGAAGTCATAGAATGGACGTGTGTGATGTCAGAATGGAGGTGTGTTAAGTCACCGAATGGAATTTTGTGAACTCAGTATGGAGGTGTGTGAAGTCACAGAATGGAGGTTGGTGATGTCATAGATGGAGGTGAGTGATGTCACAGATTCGAGGTCTGTGAAGTCATAGATTGGAGGTGTGTGATGTCAGAATGCAGGTGTGTGAAGTCATAGAATGGAGGTGTGTGAAGTCAAAGAATGGAGGTGTGTGAAGTCATAGAATGGAGGTGTGTGAAATCACAGAATGAAGGTGTGTGAATTCGCAGAATGCAGGTGTGTAAAGTCAGAGAGTGGAGGTGTGTGAAGTCATAGAAGGGAGGTTTTTGAAGTCATAGAATGGAGGTGTGTCAACTCATAAATTAGGTCTGTGAAGTCATAGAATTGAGGTGTGTGAAGTCATAGAATGAGGGTGTGTGCGGTCATAGAATGGAGGTGTGTGAAGTCACAGAATGGAGGTATGTGAAGTCATAGAATGGAGGTGTGTGAAGTCATAGAATGGAAGTGTGTGAAGTCACAGATTGGAGGTGTGTGAAGTCACAGAATCCAGGTGTGAGAAGTCACAGAATGGAGGTGTGTGAACTCAGAATGGTGGTGTGTGACGTCACAGAATGGAGGTGTGTGAAGTCATAGAATGGAGGTGTGTGAGGTCACAGAATGGAGGTGTGTGAAATCATAGAATGGAGGTGTGTGAAGTCACAGAATGGAGGTGTGTGAAGTCAGAATGGAGGTGTGTGAAGTCATAGAGTGGAGGTGTGTGAAGTCAGAATGGAGGTGTGAAATCATAGAATGGAGGTGGGTGAAGTCATAGAACTTAGGTGTGTGAAGTCATAGAATGGAGAATTGTGAAGTCATAGAGTGGAGGTGAGTGAAGACACAGATTCGAGGTCTGTGAAGTCATAGAATGGAGGTGTGTGAAGTCATAGAATGGAGGTATGAGAAATCAAATTAGAGGGGGGTGAAGTAGTAGAATGGAGGTGTGTGAAGTCATAGAATGGAGGTGGGTGAAGTCATAGAATGGAGGTGTGTGAATTCAGATTGGAGGTGTGTGAAGTCATAGAATGGAGGTGTGTCAACTCAGAAAGGAGGTGTGTGAAGTCATAGAATGGAGGTGAGTGAAGTCATAGAATGGAGGTGTGTGAAATCATACAATGGAGGTGTGTGAAGTCACAGAATTTAGGTGTGTGAAGTCAGAATGGAGGTGTGTGAAGTCACAGAATTTAGGTGTGTGAAGTCATAGAATGGAGGTGTGTGAAGGCATAGAATGGAGGAGTGTGAAGTCACAGAATGGAGGTGTGTGAAATCATAGAATGGAGGTGTGTGAAGTCACAGAATGGAGGTGTGTGAAGTCCGAATGGAGGTGTGTGAAGTCATAGAATGGAGGTGTGTGAAGTCAGAATGGAGGTGTGAAGTCATAGAATGGAGGTGGGTGAAGTCATAGAAATTAGGTGTGGGAAGTCATAGAATGGAGAAGTGTGAAGTCATAGAGTGGAGGTGAGTGATGTCACAGATTCGAGGTCTGTGAAGTCATAGAATGGAGGTGTTTGAAGTTAGAATGTAGGTGTTTGAAGTCATAGAATAGAGGTGTGTGAATTCAGAATGGAGGTGTGTGAAGTCATAGAATGGAGGTGTGTCAACTCAGAAAGGAGGTGTGTGAAGTCATAGAATGGAGGTGAGTGAAGTCATAGAATGGAGGTGTGTGAACATATAGAATGGAGGTCTGTGACGTCACAATGGAAGTTTGTGAAGTCATAGAATGGAGGTGTGTGAAGTCACAGAATGGAGGTGTGTGAAGTCAGAATGGAGGTGTGAAGTCATAGAATTGAGGTGGGTGATGTCATAGAAATTAGGTGTGTGAAGTCATGGAATGGAGGTTTGTGAACTCATAGAATGGAGGTGTGTGACATCACAATGGAAGTTTGTGAAGTCATAGAATGGAGGTGTGTGAAGTCATAGAATGGAGGTGTGTGAAGTCAGAATGGAGGTGTGTGAAGTCAGAATGGAGGTGTGTGAAGTCACAGAATGTAGGTGTGTGAACTCAAAATGGAGGTGTGTGAAGTCATAGATGGAGGTGTGTGAAGTCATAATATGGAGATATGTGAAATCATAGAATGGAGTTTTGTGAAGTCACAGAATGGAGTTGTGTGAGTCAGAATTGAGGTGTGTGAAGTCATAGATTGTAGATGTGTGAAGTCATAGAATGGAGTATTGTGAAGTCAACGAAGGGAGGTATGTGAAGTCATAGAATGGAGGTATGAGAAATCAAATTAGAGGGGTGTGAAGTCGGAGAATGGAGGTGTGTGAAGTCATAGAATGGAGGTGGGTGAAGTCATAGAATGGAGGTGTGTGAAGTCACTGAATGGACGAGTTTAAAGTCATAGAATGGAGGTGAGTGAAGTCAAAGAATTGAGCTGTTTAAAGTTATATATTGGAGGTGTGTGAAGTCACAGAATGGAGGTGTGTGAACTCAGAATGGAGTTGTGTGAAGTCACAGAATGGAGGTTTGTGAAGTCATAGAATGGAAGTATGTGAAGTCATAGAATGGACGTGTGTGAAGTCAGAATGGAAGTGTGTTAAGTCACCGAATGGAATTTTGTGAACTCAGTATGGAGGTGTGTAAAGTCACAGAATGGAGGTTGGTGATGTCATAGATGGAGGTGTGTGAGGTCATAGAATGGATGTTTCTGAAGTAAGAATGAAGTTGTGTGAAGTCACAGAATGAAGGTGGGTGAAGTCATAGAAAGGAGGTGTGGGAAGTCATAGAATGGAGGAGTGTGAAGTCATAGAGTGGAGGTGAGTGAAGTCACAGATTCGAGGTCTCTGAAGTCATAGATTGGAGGTGTGTGATGTCAGAATGCAGGTGTGTGAAGTCATAGAATGGAGGTGTGTGAAGTCAAAGAATGGAGGTGTGTGAAGTCATAGAATGGAGGTGTGTGAAATCACAGAATGGAGGTGTGTGAATTCGCAGAATGGAGGTGTGTAAAGTCACAGAGTGGAGATGTGTGAAGTCACAGAGTGGAGGTGTGTGAAGTCATAGAATGGAGGTGTGTGAAGTCAGAATAGAGGTGTGTAAAGTCATATAATTGAGGTGTGTGAAGTCAGAATGGAGATGTGTGAAGTCATAGAATGGAGGTGTGTGAATTCAAAATGGAAGTGTGTAAGCTTATAGAATGGAGGTGTGTGAAATCATAGAATGGAGGAGTGTGAAGTCACAGAATTTAGGTGTGTGAAGTCAGTATGGAGGTGTGTGAGGTCAGAATGGAGATGTGTGAAGTCATAGAATGGAGATGTGTGAAGCCACAATGCAGGTGTCTGAACTCATAGAATGGAGGTGTGTGAAGTCAGAGTGCAGGTGTGTGAAGTCATAGAATGGAGGTTTGTGAAGTCATAGACTGGAGCTGTGTGAAGTCATAGAATTGAAGTGTGTGAAGTCATAGAATGGAGGTCTGTGATGATATAGAATGGACGTGTGTGAAGTCACAGAATGGACGTGTGTGAAGTCACAATGGAGGTTTGTGAAGTCATAGAATGGAGGTGTGTGAAGTCATAGAATGGAGGTGTGTGAAATCTCAGAATGGAGGGGTATGAATTCGCAGAATGGAGGTGTGTAAAAACACAGAGTGGAGATTTGTGCATTCACAGAGTGGAGTTGGGTGAAGTCATAGAAAGGAGGTTTGTGAAGTCACAGAATGGAGGTGTGTGAAGTCAGAATAGAGGTATGCAAAGTCATAGAATGGAGGTGTGTGAAGTCAGAATGGAGCTTTGTGAAGTCATAGAATGGAGGTGTGTGAAGTCAGAATGGAGGTGTGTGAACTCATAGAATGGAGGTGTGTGAAGTCACAGAATGGAGGTGTGTGAAGTCATGGAATGGAGATGTGTGAAATCATAGAATGGAGGTGTGTGAAGTCATAGAATGGAGATGTGTGAAATCATAAAATGGAGTTTTGTGAAGTCACAGAATGGAGCGGTGTGAGTCAGAATTGAGGTGTGTGAAGTCATAGAATGCAGATGTGTGAAGTCATAGAATGGTGGATTGTGAAGTCACCGAAGGGAGGTTTGTGAAGTCATAGAATGGAGGTATGTGAAGTCAAATTGGAGGGGTGTGAAGTCAGAGAATGGAGGTCTGTGAAGTCATAGAATGGAGGTGGGTGAAGTCATAGAATGGAGGTGTATGAAGTCATAGAATGGAGGTCTGTGAAGTCACAAAATGGACGGGTATGAAGTCATAGAATGAAGGTGTGTGAAGTCAGAGAATTGAGGTGTTTGAGGTCATATATTGGAGGTGTGTGAAGTCAAACAATGGAGGTGTGTGAACTCAGAAAAGAGGTGTGTGAAGTCACAGAATGGAAGTGTGTGAAGTAATAGAAAGGAAGTGTGTGAAGTCATAGAATGGAGGTGTGTGAAGTCAAAATGGAGGTGTGTGAAGTCACAAATGGAGGTGTGTGAAGTCACAGAATGTAGGTGTGTGAAGTCAAAATGGAGGTCTGTGAAGTCAAAGAATGGCGGTGTGTGAACTCATGGAATGGAGGTGTGTGAAGTCATGGAATGGAGGTTTGTGAAGTCAAATATTGGACGTGTGTGAAGTTACAGAAAGGAGATGTGTGAAGGCATAGAATGGAGGTGTGTGAAGTAGTAGAATGGAGGAGTGTGAAGTCAGAATGGAGATTTGTGAAGTCATAGAATGGAGGTGTGTGAAGTCCTAGAATGTTGGTGTATGAAGTCATAGAATGGAGGTGTATGAAGTCATAGAATGGAGGTGTGTGAAGTCAGAAGGCAGGTCTGTGAAGTCACAGAATGGAGGTGTGTGAAGTCATAGAATGGAGGTGTGTGAAGTCATAGAATGGAAGTGTGTGAAGTCATAGAATGGAGGTGTGTGATGTCATAGAATGTAGGTGTGTGAAGTCATAGAATGGAGGTGTGTGAAGTCACGGAAGGGAGGTGTGTGAACTCACAGAATGGAGGTGTGGGAAGTTACAATTGAGGTGTGTGAAGTCAGAGAATGGAGGTGTGTGAAGTCAAAGAATGGAGGTGTGTGAAGTCATAGATGGAGGTGTGTGAAATCACAGAATGGAGGTGTGTGAATTCGCAGAATGGAGGTGTGTAAAGTCACAGATTGGAGATGTGTGAAGTCACAGAGTGGAGGTGTGTGAAGTCATAGAATGGAGGTTTGTGAAGTCACAGAATGGAGGTGTGTGAAGTCAAAATAGAGGTGTGTAAAGTCATAGAATTGAGGTGAGTGAAGTCAGAATGGAGCTGTGTTATGTTATAGAGTGGAGGTGTGTGAAGTTAAAATGCAGGTGTGTGAACTCATAGAATGGAGGTGTGTGAAGTCACAGAATGGAGGTGTGTGAAGTCATAGAATGGAGGTGTGTGAATTCAGATTGGAGGTGTGTGAAGTCATAGAATGGATGTGTGTCAACTCAGAAAGGAGGTGTGTGAAGTCATAGAATGGAGGTGAGTGAAGTCATAGAATGGAGGTGTGTGAAATCATAGAATGGAGGTGTGTGAAGTCACAGAATTTAGGTGTGTGAAGTCAGAATGGAGGTGTGTGAGGTCAGAATGGAGGTGTGTGTAGTCACAGAATGGAGGTGTGTGAAGTCACAATGCAGCTGAGTGAACTCATAAAATGGAGTTGTGTGAAGTCACAATGTAGGTGTGTGAAGTCATAGAATGGAGGTGTGTGAAGTCATAGATTGGAGGTGTGTGAAGTCACAGAATGGAGGTGTGTGAAGTCACAGAATGGAGGTGTGTGAAGTCACAGAATGAAAGTGTGTGAAATCATAGAATGGAGGTGTGTGAAGTCACAGAATGGAGGTGTGTGAAGTCAGAATGGAGGTGTGTGAAGTCATAGAATGGAGTTGTGTGAAGTCAGAATGGAGGTGTGAAGTCAGAATGGAGGTGGGTGAAGTCATAGAAATTAGGTGTAGGAAGTCATACAATGGAGAAGTGTGAAGTCATAGAGTGGAGGTGAGTGAAGTCACAGATTCGAGGTCTGTGAAGTCATAGAATGGATGTGTGTGAAGTCAGAATGTAGGTGTTCGAAGTCATAGAATAGAGGTGTGTGAAGTCAGAGTGGAGGTGTGTGAAGTCATAGAATGGAGGTGTGTGAACTCATAGAGGGAGGTGTGTGACGTCACAATGGAAGTTTGTGAAGTCATAGAATGGAGGTGTGTGAAGTCACAGAATAGAGGTGTGTGAAGTCATACAATGGAGGTGTGTGAAGTCAGAATGGAGGTGTGTGAAGTCACAGAATGTAGGTGCGTGAACTCATAATGGAGGTATGTGAACTCATAGATGGATGTGTGTGAAGACATAATATGGAGATATGTGAAATCATAGAATGGAGTTTTGTGAAGTCACAGAATGGAGTTGTGTGAGTCAGACTTGAGGTGTGTAAAGTCATAGAATGTAGATGTGTGAAGTCATAGAATGGAGTATTGTGAAGTCACCGAAGAGAGGTTTGTGAAGTCATAGAATGGAGGTATGAGAAATCAAATTAGAGGGGTGTGAAGTCGGAGAATGGAGGTGTGTGAAGTCATAGAATGGAGGTGGGTGAAATCATAGAATGGAGGTGTGTGAATTCAGATTGGAGGTGTGTGAAGTCATAGAATGGAGGTGTGTCAACTCAGAAAGGAGGTGTGTAAAGTCATACAATGGAGGTGAGTGAAGTCATAGAATGGAGGTGTGTGAAATCATAGAATGGAGGTGTGTGAAGTCACAGAATTTAGGTGTGTGAAGTCAGAATGGAGGTGTGTGAAGTCCGAATGCAGGTGTTTCAAGTCATAGAATGGAGGTGTGTGAAGTCACAATGTAGGTGTGTGAAGTCATAGAGTGGAGGTGTGTGAAGTGATAGAATGGAGGTGTGTGAAGTCACAGAATGGAGGTGTGTGAAGTCATAGAATGGAGGTGTGTGAAGTCACAGAATGGAGGTGTGTGAAATCATAGAATGGAGGTGTGTGAAGTCACAGAATGGAGGTGTGTGAAGTCAGAATGGAGGTGTGAAGTCATAGAATGGAGGTGGGTGAAGTCACAGAATGAAGGTTTGCGAAGTCACAAATGGAGTTGTGGGAAGTCATAAAATGGATGTTTCTGAATTAAGAATGAAGGTGGGTGAAGTCATAGAATGGAGGTTTGGGAAGACAAAATTGTGGTGTGTGAACTCATAGAATGGATGTGTGTGAACTCATCGAATGCAGGTGTGTGAAGTCGTGGAATGGAGGTGTGTGAAGTCAAAGAATGGAGGTGTGTGAAGTCAAACAATAGTGGTGTGTGAAGTCACAGAATGGAGGTGAGTGAAGTCATAGAAAGGAGGTGTGTGAACTCATAGAATGGAGGTGTGTGAAGTGACAATGTAGGTGTGTAAAGTGATAGAATGGAGGTGTGTGAATTCATAGAATGGAGGTGTGTTAAATCAAAATGGAGGTGTGTGAAGTTACAGAATTGAGGTGTGTGAAGTCACAGAATGGAGGTGTGTGAAGCCTCAGAATGGAGGTGGGCGACGTCATAGAATGGATGTTTCTGAAGTAACAATGAAGGTGTGTGAAGTCAAAGAATGGAGGTGTGTGAATTCACAGAATGGAGGTGTGTGAAGTCATACAATGGAGATGTGTAAAGTCAGAATGGAGGTGTGTGAAGTCACAGAATGGAGGTGTGTGAAGTCAGCATGGAGGTGTGTGAAGTTAAGAAATGAGGTGTGTGAAGTCAAAATGGAGGTGTGTGAAGTCAGAATGGAGGTGTGTTGAGTCACAGAATGGAGGTATGTGAACTCAGAATGGAGGTGTGTGAAGTCACAGAATGGAGGTGTGTGAAATGATAGCATGGAGGTATGTGAAATCATAGAATGGAAGTGTGTGAAGTCATAGAATGGAGGTGTGTGAAGTCATAGAATGTAGATGTGTGAAGTCAAAATGGAGGTGTGTGAAGTCACAGAATTGAGGTGTGTGAACACAGAATGGAGGTGTGTGAAGTCAAAGAATGGAGGTGTGTGAAGTCATAGTATGGAGGTGTCAGAAGTCATAGAATGTATGTTTGTGAAGTAAGAATGAAGGTGTGTGAAGTCACAGAATTGAGGTGTGTGACGTCACAGAATGGAGGTGTGTGAAGTCATAGAATGGAGGTGTGTGAAGTCAGAATGGAGGTGTGTGAAGTCACCGAATGTAGGTGTGGGAACTCAGAATGGAGGTGTGTGAAGTCACAGAATGAAGGTTTGCGAAGTCACAGAATGGAGTTGCAGGAAGTCATAAAATGGATGTTGATGAATTAAGAATGAAGGTGGGTGAAGTCATAGAATGGAGGTGTGTGAAGACAAAATTGTGGTGTGTGAACTCATAGAATGGATGTGTGTGAACTCATCGAATGGAGGTGTGTGAAGTCGTGGAATGGAGGTGTGTGAAGTCAAAGAATGGAGGTGTGTGAAGTCAAACAATAGTGGTGTGTGAAGTCACAGAATGGAGGTGTGTGAAGTCACAGAATGGACGTGTGTGAAGTCAAAATAGAGGTGTGTGAAGTCAAAGAATGGAGGTGTGTGAAGTCACAGAATGGAGGTGTGTGAAGTTAAAATGGTGGTGTGTGAAGTCACAAATGGAGGTGTGTGAAGTCAAAGAATGTAGGTGTGTGAACTCAGAATGGAGGTGTGTGAAGTCATAGATGGAGGTGTGTGAAGTCATAGTATGGAGATGTGTGAAATCATAGAATGGAGTTTTGTGAAGTCACAGAATGGAGCTGTGTGAGTCAGAATTGAGGTGCGTGAAGTCATAGAATGCAGATGTGTGAAGTCATAGAATGGAGGATTGTGAGGTCAACGAAGGGAGGTTTGTGAAGTCATAGAATGGAGGTATGTGAAGTCAAATTGGAAGGGAGTGAAGTCGGAGAATGTAGGTGTGTGAACTCATAGAATGGAGGTTGGTGAAGTCATAGAATGGACGGGTATGAAGTCATAGATTGAAGGTGTGTGAAGTCAGAGAATTGAGGTGTTTGAAGTCATATATTGGAGGAGTGTGAAGTCAAAAAATGGAGGTGTGTGAACTCAGAAAAGAGGTGTGTGAAGTCACTGAATGGAAGTGTGTGAGGTAATAGAATGGAAGTGTGTGAAGTCATAGAATGGAGGTGTGTGAAGTCAGATTGGAGGTGTGTGAAGTGACCGAATGGAGTTGTGTGAACTCAGAATGGAGGTGCGTGAAGCCACAGAATTGAGGTTTGCGAAGTCATAGAATGGAGGTGTGTGAAGTCTTAGAATGGATGTTTCTGAATTAAGAATTAAGGTGTGTGAAGTCATAGAATGGAGGTGTGTGAAGTCAGCATGGAGGTGTGTGAAGTCAAGAAATGAGGTGTGTGAAGTCAAAATGGAGGTGTGTGAAGTCAGAATGGAGGTGTGATGAGTCACAGAATGGAGGTATGTGAACTCAGAATGGAGGTGTGTGAAGTCACAGAATGGAGGTGTGTGCAATGATAGCATGGAGGTATGTGAAATCATAGAATGGAAGTGTGTGAAGTCATAGAATGGAGGTGTGTGAAGTCATAGAATGTAGATGTGTGAAGTCATAGAATGGAGGTGTGTGAAGTCAGAGAAGTGAGGTTTGTGAAGTCATAGAATGGAGGTATGTAAAGTCAAATTGGAGGTGTGTGAAGTCATAGAATGAAGGTGGGTGAAGTCATAGAATGGACGTGTGTGAAGTCAGAGAACTGAGGTGTGTGAAGTCACAGAATTGACGGGTATGAAGTCATAGAATGGAGGTGTGTGAAGTCACAGAATTCAGGTGTTTGTAGTCATATATTGGAGGTGTGTGAAGTCATAGAATAGAGGTGTGTGAAGTCATAGAAGGAAGGTGTGTGAAGTCACAGAATGGAGGTGTGTGAAGTCATAGAAGGGAGGTGTGTGAAGTCATAGAACGGAGGTGTGTGAAGTCGCAGAATGTAGGTGTGGGAAGTAACAGAATGGAGGTGTGTGAAGTCAAAGAATGGAGGTGTGTGAACTCAGAATGGAGGTGTGTAAAGTCACAGAATGGAGGTGTGTGAAGTCATAGAATGGATGTGTGTGAATTCATAGAATGGAGGTGTGTGAAGTCACAGAATGGAGGTGTGTGAAGTCACAGATTGGAGGTGTGTGAACTTAGAATGGAGGTGTTTGACGTCACAGAATGGAGGTATGTGAAGTCATAGAATGGAAGTGTGTGAAGTCATAGAATGGAGGTGTGAGAAGGCACAGAATGGAGGTGTGTGAAGTCACCGAATGGAGTTGTGTGAACTCAGAATGGAGGTGTGTGAAGTCACAGAATGGAGGTTTATGAAGTTATAGAATGGATGTTTCTGAAGTAAGAATGAAGGTGTGTGAAGTCACAGAATGGAGGTGTGTGAACTCATAGAATTGAGGTGTGTGAAGTCACAGAATGCAGGTGTGTGAAGACAGAATTGAGGTGTGTATTCATAGATTGGAGGTGGGTGAAGTCATAAAAAGGAGGTGTGGGAAATCATAGAATGGAGGAGTGTGAAGTCATAGAGTGCAGGTGAGTGAAGTCACAGATTCGAGGTCTGTGAAATCATAGAATGGAGGTGTGTGATGTAAAAATGGAGTTGCGAAGTCATAGAATAGAGGTGTGTGAAGTCAGAATTGAGGTGTGTGAAGTCATAGATGGAGTTGTGTGAAGTCATAGTATGGAGGTGTGTGAAATCATAGAATGAAGTTTTGTGAAGTCACAGAATGGAGCTGTGTGAATTCAGAATGGAGGTGTGTGAAGTCATAGAATGGATGTGTGTGAAGTCAGAATGGAGATGTGTGAACTCATAGAATAGAGGTGTGTGACGTCACAGAATGGAGGTGTGTGAAGTCAAAAAATGGAGTTTTGTGAAGTCATAGAATGGAGGTGTGTGAAGTCAAAATGGAGGTGTGTGAAGTCACAGAATTGAGGTGTGTGAACACAGAATGGAGGTGTGTGAAGTCAAAGAATGGAGGTGTGTGAAGTCATAGTATGGAGGTGTCAGAAGTCATAGAATGTATGTTTGTGAAGTAAGAATGAAGGTGTGTGAAGTCACAGAATTGAGGTGTGTGACGTCACAGAATGGAGGTGTGTGAAGTCATAGAATGGAGGTGTGTGAAGTCAGAATGGAGGTGTGTGAAGTCACCGAATGTAGGTGTGGGAACTCAGAATGGAGGTGTGTGAAGTCACAGAATGAAGGTTTGCGAAGTCACAGAATGGAGTTGCGGGAAGTCATAAAATGGATGTTGATGAATTAAGAATGAAGGTGGGTGAAGTCATAGAATGGAGGTGTGTGAAGACAAAATTGTGGTGTGTGAACTCATAGAATGGATGTGTGTGAACTCATCGAATGGAGGTGTGTGAAGTCGTGGAATGGAGGTGTGTGAAGTCAAAGAATGGAGGTGTGTGAAGTCAAACAATAGTGGTGTGTGAAGTTACAGAATGGAGGTGTGTGAAGTCACAGAATGGAAGTGTGTGAAGTCAAAATAGAGGTGTGTGAAGTCAAAGAATGGAGGTGTGTGAAGTCACAGAATGGAGGTGTGTGAAGTCAAAATGGTGGTGTGTGAAGTCACAAATGGAGGTGTGTGAAGTCAAAGAATGTAGGTGTGTGAACTCAGAATGGAGGTGTGTGAAGTCATAGATGGAGGTGTGTGAAGTCATAGTATGGAGATGTGTGAAATCATAGAATGGAGTTTTGTGAAGTCACAGAATGGAGTTGTGTGAGTCAGAATTGAGGTGCGTGAAGTCATAGAATGCAGATGTGTGAAGTCATAGAATGGAGGATTGTGAGGTCAACGAAGGGAGGTTTGTGAAGTCATAGAATGGAGGTATGTGAAGTCAAATTGGAAGGGAGTGAAGTCGGAGAATGTAGGTGTGTGAACTCATAGAATGGAGGTTGGTGAAGTCATAGAATGGACGGGTATGAAGTCATAGATTGAAGGTGTGTGAAGTCAGAGAATTGAGGTGTTTGAAGTCATATATTGGAGGTGTGTGAAGTCAAAAAATGGAGGTGTGTGAACTCAGAAAAGAGGTGTGTGAAGTCACTGAATGGAAGTGTGTGAGGTAATAGAATGGAAGTGTGTGAAGTCATAGAATGGAGGTGTGTGAAGTCAGATTGGAGGTGTGTGAAGTGACCGAATGGAGTTGTGTGAACTCAGAATGGAGGTGCGTGAAGCCACAGAATTGAGGTTTGCGAAGTCATAGAATGGAGGTGTGTGAAGTCTTAGAATGGATGTTTCTGAATTAAGAATTACGGTGTGTGAAGTCATAGAATGGAGGTGTGTGAAGACAAAATTGTGGTGTGGGAACTCATAGAATGGATGTGTGTGAACTCATAGAATGGACATGTGTGAAGTCGTGGAATGGAGGTGTGCGAAGTCAAAGAATGGAGGTGTGTGATGTCAAACAATGGTGGTGTGTGAAGTCACAGAATGGAGGTGTGTGATATCACAGAATGGAAGTGTGTGAAGTCAAAATGGAGGTGTGTGAAGTCACAGAATGGAGGTGTGTGAAGTCACAGAATGGAGGTGTGTGAAGTCAAAATGGTGGTGTGTGAAGTCACAAATGGAGGTGTGTGAAGTCACAGAATGTAGGTGTGTGAAGTCAAAATGGAGGTGTGTGAAGTCAAAGAATGGAGGTGTGTTAACTCATAGAATGGAGGTGTGTGAAGTCATGGAATGGAGGTTTGTGAAGTCAATCATTGGAAGTGTGTGAAGTTACAGAAAGGAGATGTGTGAAGTCATAGAATGGAGGAGTGTAAAGTCAGAATGTAGATTTGTGAAGTCATAGAATGGAGGTGTGTGAAGTCATAGAATGTTGGTGTATGAAGTCATAGAATGGAGGTGTATGAAGTCATAGAATGGAGGTGTGTGAAGTCCGAATGCAGGTGTGTGAAGTCATAGAATGGAGGTGTGTGAAGTCATAGAATGGAAGTGTGTGAAGTCATAGAATGGAGGTGTGTGATGTCATAGAATGTAGGTGTGTGAAGTCATAAAATGGAGGTGTATGAAGTCACGGAAGTGAGGTGTGTGAAGTCACACAATGGAGGTGTGTGAAGTCATAGAATGGAGGTGTGTGAAGTCAAATAATGGAGGTGTGTGAAGTCATAGAATGGAGGTGTGTGATATCACAGAATGGAGGTGTGAGACTTCGCAGAATAGAGGTGTGTAAAGTCACATAGTGGAGATGTGTGAAGTCACAGAGTGGAGGTGTGTGAAGTCATAGAAGTGAGGTTTGTGAAGTCATAGAATGGAGGTGTGTGAAGTCAGAATAGAGGTGTGTAAAGTCATATAATTGAGGTGTGTGAAGTCTGAATGGAGCTGTGTGAAGTGATAGAATGGAGGTGTGTGAAGTCAAAATGGAAGTGTGTAAATTCATGGAATGGAGGTGTGTGAAGTCACAGAATGGAGGTGTATGAATTCAGATTGGAGGTGTGTGAAGTCATAGAATGGAGGTGTGTCAACTCATAAAGTAGGTCTGTGAAGTCATAGAATGGAGGTGTGTGAAGTAATAGAATGGAGGTGTGTGAAATCATAGAATGGAGGTGTGTGAAGTCACAGAATTTAGGTGTGTGAAGTCAGTATGGAGGTGTGTGAGGTCAGAAGGGAGATGTGTGAAGTCATAGAATGGAGGTGTGTGAAGTCATAGAATGGAGGTGTGTGAATTCAGAGAATGGAGGTGTGTGAAGTCAAAATGGTGGTGTGTGAAGTCACAGAATGGAGGTGTGTGAAGTCAAAATGGTGGTGTGTGAAGTCACAAATGGAGGTGTGTGAAGTCACAGAATGTAGGTGTGTGAAGTCAAAATGGAGGTGTGTGAAGGCAAAGAATGGAGGTGTGTTAACTCATAGAATGGAGGTGTGTGAAGTCATGGAATGGAGGTTCGTGAAGTCAATCATTGGAAGTGTGTGAAGTTACAGAAAGGAGATGTGTGAAGTCATAGAATGGAGGAGTGTAAAGTCAGAATGGAGATTTGTGAAGTCATAGAATGGAGGTGTGTGAAGTCATAGAATGTTGGTGTATGAAGTCATAGAATGGAGGTGTATGAAGTCATAGAATGGAGGTGTGTGAAGTCCGAATGCAGGTGTGTGAAGTCATAGAATGGAGGTGTGTGAAGTCATAGAATGGAAGTGTGTGAAGTCTTAGAATGGAGGTGTGTGATGTCATAGAATGTAGGTGTGTGAAGTCATACAATGGAGGTGTATGAAGTCACGGAAGTGAGGTGTGTGAAGTCACACAATGGAGGTGTGTGAAGTCATAGAATGGAGGTGTGTGAAGTCAAATAATGGAGGTGTGTGAAGTCATAGAATGGAGGTGTGTGATATCACAGAATGGAGGTGTGAGACTTCGCAGAATAGAGGTGTGTAAAGTCACATAGTGGAGATGTGTGAAGTCACAGAGTGGAGGTGTGTGAAGTCATAGAAGTGAGGTTTGTGAAGTCATAGAATGGAGGTGTGTGAAGTCAGAATAGAGGTGTGTAAAGTCATATAATTGAGGTGTGTGAAGTCTGAATGGAGCTGTGTGAAGTGATAGAATGGAGGTGTGTGAAGTCAAAATGGAAGTGTGTAAATTCATGGAATGGAGGTGTGTGAAGTCACAGAATGGAGGTGTATGAATTCAGATTGGAGGTGTGTGAAGTCATAGAATGGAGTTGTGTCAACTCATAAAGTAGGTCTGTGAAGTCATAGAATGGAGGTGTGTGAAGTCATAGAATGGAGGTGTGTGAAATCATAGAATGGAGGTGTGTGAAGTCACAGAATTTAGGTGTGTGAAGTCAGTATGGAGGTGTGTGAGGTCAGAAGGGAGATGTGTGAAGTCATAGAATGGAGGTGTGTGAATTCAGAGAATGGAGGTGTGTGAAGTCAAAATGGTGGTGTGTGAAGTCACAAATGGTGGTGTGTGAAGTCACAGAATGTAGGTGTGTGAAGTCAAAATGGAGGTGTGTGAAGTCAAAGAATGGAGGTGTGTGAACTCATAGAATGGAGGTGTGTGAAGTCATGGAATGGAGGTTTGTGAAGTCAAACATTGGAAGTGTGGGAAGTTACAAAAGGAGATGTGTGAAGTCATAGAATGGAGGTGTGTGAACTCATAGAATGGAGGAGTGTGAAGTCAGAATGGAGATTTTTGAAGTCACAGAATGGAGGTAGGTGAAGTCATAGAATATTGGTGTATGAAGTCATAGAAGGGAGGTGTATGAAGTCGTAGAATGGAGGTGTGTGAAGTCAGAGTGCAGGTGTGTCAAGTCATAGAATGGAGGTTTGTGAAGTCATAGACTGGAGCTGTGTGAAGTCATAGAATGGAAGTGTGTGAAGTCATAGAATGGAGGTCTGTGATGATATAGAATGGAGGTGTGTGAAGTCACAGAATGGACCTGTGTGAAGTCACAATGGAGTTTTGTGAAGTCATAGAATGGAGGTGTGTGAAGTCATAGAATGGAGGTGTGTGAACTCATAGAATGGAGGTGTGTGAAGTCACAGAATGGAGGTGTGTGAAGTCAGAATAGAGGTGTGCAAAGTCATAGAATGGAGGTGTGTGAATTCAGAATGGAGCTGTGTGAAGTCATAGAATGGAGGTGTGTGAAGTCATAGAATGCAGATGTCTGAAGTCATAGAATGGAGGATTGTGAAGTCACCGAAGGGAGGTTTGTGAAGTCATAGAATGGAGGTATGTGAAGACAAATTGGAGGGGTGTGAAGTCAGAGAATGGAGGTGTGTGAAGTCATATAATGGAGGTGGCTGAAGTCATAGAATGGAGGTGTATGAAGTCATAGAATGGAGGTCTGTGAAGTCACAGAATGGACGGGTATGAAGTCATAGAATGTAGGTCTGTGAAGTCAGAGAATTGAGGTGTTTGAGGTCATATATTGGAGGTGTGTGAAGTCAAACAATGGAGGTGTGTGAACTCAGAAAGGAGGTGTGTGAAGTCACAGAATGGAAGTGTGTTAAGTAATAGAAAGGAAGTGTGTGAAGTCATAGAATGGAGGTGTGTGAAGTCACAGAACGGAGGTGTGTAAAGACAAAATGGAGGTGTGTGAAGTCACAAATGGAGGTGTGTGAAGTCACAGAATGTAGGTGTGTGAAGTCAAAATGGAGGTGTGTGAAGTCAAAGAATGGCGGTGTGTGAACTCATTTAATGTAGGTGTGTGAAGTCATGGAATGGAGGTTTGTGAAGTCAAACATTGGAAGTGTGTGAAGTTACAGAAAGGAGATGTGTGAAGACATTGAATGGAGGTGTATGAAGTCATAGAATGGAGGTGTGTGAAGTCAGAATGCAGGTGTGTGAAATCATAGAATGGAGGTGTGTGAAGTCATAGAATGGAGGTGTGTGAAGTCATAGAATGGAAGTGTGTGAAGTCATAGAATGGAGGTGTGTGATGTCATAGAATGTAGGTGTGTGAAGTCATAGAATGGAGGTGTGTGAAGTCACGGAAGGGAGGTGTGTGAAGTCACAGAATGGAGGTGTGTGAAGTTACAATGGAGGTGTGTGAAGTCATAGAATGGAGGTGTGTGAAGTCAAAGAATGGAGGTGTGTGAAGTCATAGAATGGAGGTGTGTGAAATCACAGAATGGAGGAGTGTGAATTCGCAGAATGGAGGTGTGAAAGTCACAGAGTGAAGATGAGTGAAGTCACAGAGTGGAGGTTTGTGAAGTCATAGAATGGAGGTTTGTGAAGTCACAGAATGGGGGTGTGTGAAGTCAGAATAGAGGTGTGTAAATCATAGAATTGAGGGGTGTGAAGTCAGAATGGAGCTGTGTTAAGTTATAGAATGGAGGTGTGTGAAGTCAAAATGGAGGTGTGTGAACTCATAGAATGGAGGTGTGTGAAGTCACAGAATGGAGGTGTGTAAAGTCATAGAATGGAGGTGTGTGAATTCAGATTGGAGGTGTGTGAAGTCATAGAATGGAGGTGTGTCAACTCAGAAAGGAGGTGTGTGATGTCATAGAATGGAGGTGAGTGAAGTCATAGAATGGAGGTGTGTGAAATCATAGAATGGAGGTGTGTGAAGTCACAGAATTTAGGTGTGTGAAGTCAGAATGGAGGTGTGTGAGGTCAGAATGGAGGTGTGTGAAGTCATAGAATGGAGGTGTGTGAAGTCACAATGCAGGTGTGTGAACTCATAAAATGGAGTTGTGTGAAGTCAAAATGTAGGTGTGTGAAGTCATAGAATGGAGGTGTGTGAAGTCATAGACTGGAGGTGTGTGAAATCACAGAATGGAGGTGTGTGAAGTCATAGAATGGAGTTGTGTGAAGTCAAAGAATGGAAGTGTGTGAACTCAGAATGGAGGTGTGTGAAATCATAGAATGGAGGTGTGTGAAGTCACAGAAGGGAGGTGTGTGAAGTCAGAATGGAGGTGTGTGAAGTCATGGAATGGAGGTGTGTGAAGTCAGAATGGAGGTGTGAAGTCAGAATGGAGGTGGGAAAAGTCATAGAAATTAGGTGTGGGAAGTCATAGAATGGAGAAGTGTGAAGTCATAGAGTAGAGGTGAGTGAAGTCACAGATTCGAGGTCTGTGAAGTCATAGAATGGATGTGTGTGAACTCATAGAATGGAGGTGTGTGACATCACAATGGAAGTTTGTGAAGTCATAGAATGGAGGTGTGTGAAGTGACAGAACAGATGTGTGTGAAGTCATACAATGGAGGTGTGTGAAGTCACAATGGAGGTGTGTGAAGTCACAGAATGGAGGTGTGTGAACTCAGAATGGAGGTTTGTGAAGTCATAGATGGAGGTGTGTGAAGTCATAGTATGGAGATATGTGAAATCATAGAATGGAGTTTTGTGAAGTCACAGAATGGATTTGTGTGAGTCAGAATTGAGGTGTGTGAAGTCAAAGAATGTAGATGTGTGAAGTCATAGAATGGAGTATTGTGAAGTCATAGAATGGAGGTGTGTGAAGTCATAGAATAGAGGTGTGTGAAGTCACTGAATGGAAGTGTGTGAAGTCAGAATGCAAGTGTGAAGTCATAGAATGAACGTGGGTGAAGTCATAGAAAGG
>JANJXV010001632.1:0-95086 GCA_024803745.1 Megascapheus bottae
TGGAGGTGTGTGAAGTCAGAGAATGGAGGTGTGTGAACTCAGAATGGAGGTGTGTGAAGTCACAGAATGGAGGTTTGTGAAGTCATAGAATGGAGGTGTGTGAAGTCAGAGAATGGATGTTTCTGAAGTAAGAATGAAGGTGTGTGAAGTCATAGAATGGAGGTGTGTGAAGTCAAATTGGAGGTGTGTGAACTCATAGAATGGAGGTGTGTGAACTCATAGAATGGAGGTGTGTGAAGTCATGGAATGGAGGTGTGTGAAGTCAAAGAATGGAGGTGTGTGAAGTGAAACAAAAGAGGTGTGTGAAGTCCCAGAATGGAGGTGTGCGAAGTCAAGATTGGAAGTGTGTGAAGTCAAAACGGAGGTGTGTGAAGTCACAGAATGGAGGTGTGTGAAGTCACAGAATGGAGGTGTGTGAGGTCAGAAAGGTGGTGTGTGAAGTCACAGAATGGAGGTGTGTGAAGTCATAGAATGGAGTTGTGTGAAATCATAGAATGGAGATAAGTGAAGTCAGAATGGAGGTGTGTGAAGTCACAGAATTGAGGTGTGTGAAGTCACAGAATGGAGGTGTGTGAAGTCAGAATGAAGGTGTGTGAAGTCACAGAATGGAGGTGTGTGAAGTCACAGAATGGATGTTTGTGAAGTAAGAATGAATGTATTTGAAGTCATAGAGTGGAGGTGTGTGAAGTCACAGAATGGAGGTGTGTGAAGTCATAGAATGGAGCTGTGTGAAATCATAGAATGGAGCTGTGTGAATTCATAGAATGGATGTGTGTGAAGTCATAAAATGGAGATGTGTGAACTCATAGAATGGAGGTGTGTGAAGTCAAAATAGTGTTGTGTGAAGTCAAAGAATGGTGTTTTTTGATGTCAACGAATGGAGGTGTGTGAAGTCATAGAATGGAGGTGTGTGAAGTCAGATTGGAGGTGTGTGAAATCACAGAATGGAGGTGTGTCAACTCAGAAATGAGGTGTGTGAAGTCATAGAATGGAGGTGTGTGAAGTCATAGAATGGAGGTGTGTGAAATCATAGAATGGAGGTGTGTGAAGTCAAAGAACTGAGGTGTGTGAAGTCAGAATGGAGGTGTGTGAAGTCAGAATGGAGGTGTGTGAAGTCATAGAATGGAAGTGTGTGAAATCATAGAATGGAGGTGTGTGAAGTCACAGAATTAAGGTGTGTGAAGTCAGAATGGAGGTGTGTGAAGTCAGGATGGAGGTGAGTGAAGTCATAGAATGGAGGTGTGTGAAGTCATAGAATGGAGGTGTGTGAAGTCAGATTGGAGGTGTGTGAAATCACAGAATGGAGGTGTGTGAAGTCACAGAATGGAGGTTTGTGAAGTCATAGAATGGAGGTGTGTGAAGTCAGAGAATGGATGTTTCTGAAGTAAGAATGAAGGTGTGTGAAGTCATAGAATGGAGGTGTGTGAAGTCAAATTGGAGGTGTGTGAACTCATAGAATGGAGGTGTGTGAACTCATAGAATGGAGGTGTGTGAAGTCATGGAATGGAGGTGTGTGAAGTCAAAGAATGGAGGTGTGTGAAGTGAAACAAAAGAGGTGTGTGAAGTCCCAGAATGGAGGTGTGCGAAGTCACAGATTGGAAGTGTGTGAAGTCAAAACGGAGGTGTGTGAAGTCACAGAATGGAGGTGTGTGAAGTCACAGAATGGAGGTGTGTGAGGTCAGAAAGGTGGTGTGTGAAGTCACAGAATGGAGGTGTGTGAAGTCATAGAATGGAGTTGTGTGAAATCATAGAATGGAGGTAAGTGAAGTCAGAATGGAGGTGTGTGAAGTCACAGAATTGAGGTGTGTGAAGTCACAGAATGGAGGTGTGTGAAGTCAGAATGAAGGTGTGTGAAGTCACAGAATGGAGGTGTGTGAAGTCACAGAATGGATGTTTGTGAAGTAAGAATGAATGTATTTGAAGTCATAGAGTGGAGGTGTGTGAAGTCACAGAATGGAGGTGTGTGAAGTCATAGAATGGAGCTGTGTGAAGTCATAGAATGGAGCTGTGTGAATTCATAGAATGGATGTGTGTGAAGTCATAAAATGGAGATGTGTGAACTCATAGAATGGAGGTGTGTGAAGTCAAAATGGTGTTGTGTGAAGTCATAGAATGGTGTTTTTTGATGTCAACGAATGGAGGTGTGTGAAGTCATAGAATGGAGGTGTGTGAAGTCAGATTGGAGGTGTGTGAAATCACAGAATGGAGGTGTGTCAACTCAGAAATGAGGTGTGTGAAGTCATAGAATGGAGGTGTGTGAAGTCATAGAATGGAGGTGTGTGAAATCATAGAATGGAGGTGTGTGAAGTCAAAGAACTGAGGTGTGTGAAGTCAGAATGGAGGTGTGTGAAGTCAGAATGGAGGTGTGTGAAGTCATAGAATGGAAGTGTGTGAAATCATAGAATGGAGGTTTGTGAAGTCACAGAATTAAGGTGTGTGACGTCAGAATGGAGGTGTGTGAAGTCAGGATGGAGGTGAGTGAAGTCATAGAATGGAGGTGTGTGAAGTCATAGAAAGGAGGTGTGTGAAGTCAGATTGGAGGTGTGTGAAATCACAGAATGGAGGTGTGTGAAGTCACAGAATGGAGGTGTGTGAACTGAGAATGTAGGTGTGTGAAGCCACAGAATGGAGGTGTGTGAAGTCATAGAATGGAAGTGTGTGAAGTCATAGAAAGGAGGTGTGTGAACTCAGAATGGAGGTGTCTGAAGTCACAGAATGGAGGTTTGTGAAGTCATAGAATGGAGGTGTGTGAAGTCAGACAATGGATGTTTCTGAAGTAACAATGAAGGTGTGTGAAATCATAGAATGAAGGTGTGTGAAGTCAGAATGGAGGTGTGTCAAGTCACAGAATTGAGATGTGTGAAGTCAGAAAATGGAGGTGTGTGAAGTCAGAATGAAGGTGTGTGAAGTCACAGAAAGGAGGTGTGTCAAGTCACAGAATGGAGGTGTGTGAATTCATAGAATGGAGGTGTGTGAAGTCATAGAATTGAGGTGTGTGAAGTCACAGAATGGATGTTTGTGAAGTAAGAATGAAGGTTTTTGAAGTCATAGAGTGGAGGTGTGTGAAGTCACAGAATGGAGGTGTGTGAAGTCATAGAATGGAGGTGTGTGAAGTCATAGAATTGAGGTGTGTGAAGTCATAGAATGGAGGTGTGTGAAGTCATAAAATGGAGGTCTGTGAACTCATAGAATGGAGGTGTGTGAAGTTAAAATGGAGTTGTGTGAACTCATAGAATGGTGGTTTTTGATGTCAACGAATGGAGCTGTGTGAAGTCACAGAATGGAGGTGTGTGAACTCAGAATGGAGGTGTGTGAAGTCACAGAATGGAGGTTTGTGAAGTCATAGAATGGAGGTGTGTGAAGTCAGAGAATGGATGTTTCTGAAGTAAGAATGAAGGTGTGTGAAGTCATAGAATGGAGGTGTGTGAAGTCACAGAATGGAGGTGTGTGAACTCAGAATGGAGTTGTGTGAATTCACAGAATGGAGGTGTGTGAATTCATAGAATGAAGGTGTGTGAAATCACATAATGGAGGTGTGTGAAGTCACAGAATGGAGGTGTGTGAAGTCATAGAATGGAGGTGTGTGAAGTCATAGAATTGAGGTGTGTGAAGTCATAGAATGGAGGTGTGTGAAGTCATAAAATGGAGGTGTGTGAACTCATAGAATGGAGGTGTGTGAAGTCATAGAATGGAGGTGTGTGAAGTCATAAAATGGAGGTGTGTGAACTCATAGAATGGAGGTGTGTGAAGTTAAAATGGAGTTGTGTGAAGTCATAGAATGGTGGTTTTTGATGTCAACAAATGGAGGTGTGTGAAGTCACAGAATGGAGGTGTGTGAACTCAGAATGGAGGTGTGTGAAGTCACAGAATGGAGGTTTGTGAAGTCATAGAATGGAGGTGTGTGAAGTCAGAGAATGGATGTTTCTGAAGTAAGAATGAAGGTGTGTGAAGTCATAGAATGGAGGTGTGTGAAGTCACAGAATGGAGGTGTGTGAACTCAGAATGGAGTTGTGTGAATTCACAGAATGGAGGTGTGTGAATTCATAGAATGAAGGTGTGTGAAATCACATAATGGAGGTGTGTGAAGTCACAGAATGGATGTTTGTGAAGTAAGAATGAAGGTTTTTGAAGTCATAGAGTGGAGGTGTGTGAAGTCACAGAATGGAGGTGTGTGAAGTCATAGAATGGAGGTGTGTGAAGTCATAGAATTGAGGTGTGTGAAGTCATAGAATGGAGGTGTGTGAAGTCATAAAATGGAGGTGTGTGAACTCATAGAATGGAGGTGTGTGAAGTTAAAATGGAGTTGTGTGAAGTCATAGAATGGTGGTTTTTGATGTCAACAAATGGAGGTGTGTGAAGTCACAGAATGGAGGTGTGTGAACTCAGAATGGAGGTGTGTGAAGTCACAGAATGGAGGTTTGTGAAGTCATAGAATGGAGGTGTGTAAAGTCAGAGAATGGATGTTTCTGAAGTAAGATGAAGGTGTGTGAAGTCATAGAATGGAGGTGTGTGAAGTCAAATTGGAGGTGTGTGAACTCATAGAATGGAGGTGGGTGAACTCATAGAATGGAGGTGTGTGAAGTCATGGAATGGAGGTGTGTGAAGTCAAAGAATGGAGGTGTGTGAAGTGAAACAAAAGAGGTGTGTGAAGTCACAGAATGGAGGTGTGCGAAGTCACAGATTGGAAGTGTGTGAAGTCAAAACGGAGGTGTGTGAAGTCACAGAATGGAGGTGTATGAAGTCACAGAATGGAGGTGTGTGAGGTCAGAAAGGTGGTGTGTGAAGTCACAGAATGGAGGTGTGTGAAGTCATAGAATGGAGGTGTGTGAAATTATAGAATAGAGGTAAGTGAAGTCAGAATGGAGGTGTGTGAAGTCACAGAATTGAGGTGTGTGAAGTCACAGAATGGAGGTGTGTGAAGTCAGAATTAAGGTGTGTGAAGTCACAGAATGGAGGTGTGTGAAGTCACAGAATGGATGTTTGTGAAGTAAGAATGAATGTATTTGAAGTCATAGAGTGGAGGTGTGTGAAGTCACAGAATGGAGGTGTGTGAAGTCATAGAATGGACCTGTGTGAAGTCATAGAATTGAGGTGTGTGAAGTCATAGAATGGATGTGTGTGAAGTCATAAAATGGAGATGTGTGAACTCATAGAATGGAGGTGTGTGAAGTCAAAATGGTGTTGTGTGAAGTCATAGAATGGTGTTTTTTGATGTCAACGAATGGAGGTGTGTGAAGTCATAGAATGGAGGTGTGTGAAGTCAGATTGGAGGTGTGTGAAATCACAGAATGGAGGTGTGTCAACTCAGAAATGAGGTGTGTGAAGTCATAGAATGGAGGTTTGTGAAGTCATAGAATGGAGGTGTGTGAAATCATAGAATGGAGGTGTGTGAAGTCAAAGAATTGAGGTGTGTGAAGTCAGAATGGAGGTGTGTGAAGTCAGAATGGAGGTGTGTGAAGTCATAGAATGGAAGTGTGTGAAATCATAGAATGGAGGTGTGTGAAGTCACAGAATTAAGGTGTGTGAAGTCAGAATGGAGGTGTGTGAAGTCAGGATGGAGGTGAGTGAAGTCATAGAATGGAGGTGTGTGAAGTCATAGAATGGAGGTGTGTGAAGTCAGATTGGAGGTGTGTGAAATCACAGAATGGAGGTGTGTGAAGTCACAGAATGGAGGTGTGTGAAGTCATAGAATGGAAGTGTGTGAAATCATAGAATGGAGGTGTGTGAAGTCACAGAATGGAGGTGTGTGAAGTCAGAGAATGGAGGTGTGTGAACTCAGAATGTAGGTGTGTGAAGCCACAGAATGGAGGTTTGTGAAGTCATAGAATGGAGGTGTGTGAAGTCAGAGAATGGATGTTTCTGAAGTAAGAATGAAGGTGTGTGAAGTCATAGAATGGAGGTGTGTGAAGTCAAATTGGAGGTGTGTGAACTCATAGAATGGAGGTGTGTGAACTCATAGAATGGAGGTTTGTGAAGTAATGGAATGGCGGTGTGTGAAGTCAAACACTGGAGGTGTGTGAAGTGAAACAATAGAGGTGTGGGAAGTCACAGAATGGAGGTGTGTGAAGTCAAAGATTGGAAGTGTGTGAAGTCAAAACGGAGGTGTGTGAAGTCACAGAATGGAGGTGTGTGAAGTCACAGAATGGAGGTGTGTGAACTCAGAATGTAGGTGTGTGAAGCCACAGAATGGAGATGTGTGAAGTCATAGAATGGAAGTGTGTGAAATCATAGAATGGAGGTGTGTGAAGTCACAGAATTAACGTGTGTGAAGTCAGAATGGAGGTGTGTGAAGTCAGAATGGAGGTGAGTGAAGTCATAGAATGGAGGTGTGTGAAGTCAGAGAATGGAGGTGTGTGAAGTTATAGAATGGAGGTTTGTGAACTCACAAAATGGAGGTGTGTTAATTCATAGAATGGAGGTGTGTGAAGTCATAGGATCGAGGTGTGTGAAGTCATAGAATGGAGGTGTGTGAAGTCACAGAATGGAGGTGTGTGAAGTCAGAGAATGGAGGTGTGTGAACTCAGAATGTAGGTGTGTGAAGCCACAGAATGGAGGTTTGTGAAGTCATAGAATGGAGGTTTGTGAAGTAATGGAATGGCGGTGTGTGAAGTCAAACAATGGAGGTGTGTGAAGTGAAACAATAGAGGTGTGTGAAGTCACAGAATGGAGGTGTTTGAAGTCACAGATTGGAAGTGTGTGAAGTCAAAACGGAGGTGTGTGAAGTCACAGAATGGAGGTGTGTGAAGTCAGAGAATGGAGGTGTGTGAAGTCAAAAAGGTGGTGTGTGAAGTCACAGAATGGAGGTGTGTGAATTCATAGAATGGAGCTGTGTGAAGTCAGAATGGAGGTGTGTGAAATCAGAATGGAGGGGTGTGAAGTCAGAATGGAGGTGTGTGATGTCACCGAATGGAGGTGTGTGAAGTCATAGAATGGAGGTGTGTGAAATCATAGAATGAAGGTGTGTGAAGTGAGAATGGAGGTGTGTCAAGTCACAGAATTGAGGTGTGTGAAGTCAGAAAATGGAGGTGTGTGAAGTCAGAATGAAGGTGTGTGAAGTCACAGAAAGGAGGTGTGTGAAGTCACAGAATGGATGTTTGTGAAGTAAGAATGAAGGTGTTTGAAGTCATAGAATGGAGGTGTGTGAAGTCACAGAATGGAGGTGTGTGAAGTCACAGAATGGAGGTGTGTGAAGTCATAGAATGGAGGTTTGTGAACTCACAGAATGGAGGTGTGTTAATTCATAGAATGGAGGTGTGTGAAGTCATAGGATCGAGGTGTGTGAAGTCACAGAATGGAGGTGTGTGAAGTCACAGAATGGAGGTGTGGGAAGTCACAGAACGGAGGTGTGTGAACTCAGAATGTAGGTGTGTGAAGACACAGAACGGAGGTGTGTGAAGTCATAGAATGGAAGTGTGTGAAGTCATAGAAAGGAGGTGTGTGAACTCAGAATGGAGGTGTCTGAAGTCACAGAATGGAGGTTTGTGAAGTCATAGAATGGAGGTGTGTGAAGTCAGAGAATGGATGTTTCTGAAGAAACAATGAAGGTGTGTGAAATCATAGAATGAAGGTGTGTGAAGTCAGAATGGAGTTGTGTCAAGTCACAGAATTGAGATGTGTGAAGTCAGAAAATGGAGGTGTGTGAAGTCAGAATGAAGGTGTGTGAAGTCACAGAAAGGAGGTGTGTCAAGTCACATAATGGAGGTGTGTGAATTCATAGAATGGAGGTGTGTGAAGTCATAGAATTGAGGTGTGTGAAGTCACAGAATGGATGTTTTGAAGTAAGAATGAAGGTTTTTGAAGTCATAGAGTGGAGGTGTGTGAAGTCACAGAATGGAGGTGTGTGAAGTCATAGAATGGAGGTGTGTGAAGTCATAGAATTGAGGTGTGTGAAGTCATAGAATGGAGGTGTGTGAAGTCATAAAATGGAGGTGTGTGAACTCATAGAATTTTGGTGTGTGAAGTTCAAATGGAGTTGTGTGAAGTCATAGAATGGTGGTTTTTGATGTCAACGAATGGAGGTGTGTGAAGTCACAGAATGGAGGTGTGTGAACTCAGAATCGAGGTGTGTGAAGTCACAGAATGGAGGTTTGTGAAGTCATAGAATGGAGGTGTGTGAAGTCACAGAATGGATGTTTCTGAAGTAAGAATGAAGGTGTGTGAAGTCATAGAATGGAGGTGTGTGAAGTCACAGAATGGAGGTGTGTGAACTCAGAATGGAGTTGTGTGAATTCACAGAATGGAGGTGTGTGAATTCATAGAATGAAGGTGTGTGAAATCACATAATGGAGGTGTGTGAAGTCACAGAATGGATGTTTGTGAAGTAAGAATGAAGGTTTTTGAAGTCATAGAGTGGAGGTGTGTGAAGTCACAGAATGGAGGTGTGTGAAGTCATAGAATGGAGGTGTGTGAAGTCATAGAATTGAGGTGTGTGAAGTCATAGAATGGAGGTGTGTGAAGTCATAAGATGGAGGTGTGTGAACTCATAGAATGGAGGTGTGTGAAGTTAAAATGGAGTTGTGTGAAGTCATAGAATGGTGGTTTTTGATGTCAACGAATGGAGGTGTGTGAAGTCACAGAATGGAGGTGTGTGAACTCAGAATGGAGGTGTGTGTAGTCACAGAATGGAGGTTTGTGAAGTCATAGAATGGAGGTGTGTGAAGTCAGAGAATGGATATTTCTGAAGTAAGAATGAAGGTGTGTGAAGTCATAGAATGGAGGTGTGTGAAGTCAAATTGGAGGTGTGTGAACTCATAGAATGGAGGTGTGTGAACTCATAGAATGGAGGTGTGTGAAGTCATGGAATGGAGGTGTGTGAAGTCAAAGAATGGAGGTGTGTGAAGTGAAACAATAGAGGTGTGTGAAGTCACAGAATGGAGGTGTGCGAAGTCACAGATTGGAAGTGTGTGAAGTCAAAACGGAGGTGTGTGAAGTCACAGAATGGAGGTGTGTGAACTCACAGAATGGAGGTGTGTGAAGTCAAAAAGGTGGTGTGTGAAGTCACAGAATGGAGGTGTGTGAAGTCATAGAATGGAGGGGTGTGAAATCATAGAATGGAGGTAAGTGAAGTCAGAATGAATGTATTTGAAGTCATAGAGTGGAGGTGTGTGAAGTCACAGAATGGAGGTGTGTGAAGTCATAGAATGGAGGTGTGTGAAGTCATAGAATTGAGATGTGTGAAGTCATAGAATGGATGTGTGTGAAGTCATAAAATGGAGATGTGTGAACTCATATAATAGAGGTGTGTGAAGTCAAAATGGTGTTGTGTGAAGTCATAAAATGGTGTTTTTTGATGTCAACGAATGGAGGTGTGTGAAGTCATAGAATGGAGGTGTGTGAAGTCAGATTGGAGGTGTGTGAAATCACAGAATGGAGGTGTGTCTACTCAGAAATGAGGTGTGTGAAGTCTTAGAATGGAGGTGTGTGAAGTCATAGAATGGAGGTGTGTGAAATCATAGAATGGAGGTGTGTGAAGTCAAAGAATTGAGGTGTGTGAAGTCAGAATGTAGGTGTGTGAAGTCAGAATGGAGGTGTGTGAAGTCATAGAATGGAACTGTGTGAAATCATAGAATGGAGGTGTGTGAAGTCACAGAATTAATATGTGTGAAGTCAGAATGGAGGTGTGTGAAGTCAGGATGGAGGTGAGTGAAGTCATAGAATGGAGGTGTGTGAAGTCATAGAATGGAGGTCTGTGAACTCAGAATGGAGGTGAGTGAAGTCATAGAATGGAGGTGTGTGAACTCAGAATGGAGGTGTGTGAAGTCACAGAAATGAGGTGTGTGAAGTCATAGAATGGAGGTTTGTGAACTCACAGAATGGAGGTGTGTTAATTCATAGAATGGAGGTGTGTGAAGTCATAAAATCGAGGTGTGTGAAGTCACAGAATGGAGGTGTGTGAAGTCAGAGAATGGAGGTGTGTGAAGTCACAGAATGGAGGTGTGTGAACTCAGAATGTAGGTGTGGGAAGCCACAGAATGGAGGTGTGTGAAGTCATAGAATGGAAGTGTGTGAAGTCATAGAAAGGAGGTGTGTGAACTCAGAATGGAGGTCTGTGAAGTCACAGAATGGAGGTTTGTGAAGTCATAGAATGGAGGTGTGTGAAGTCAGAGAATGGATGTTTCTGAAGTAAGAATGATGGTGTGTGAAGTCATAGAATGGAGATGTGTGAAGTCAAATTGGAGGTGTGTGAACTCATAGAATGGAGGTGTGTGAACTCATAGAAAGGAGGTTTGTGAAGTCATGGAATGGCGGTGTTTGAAGTCAAAGAATGGAGGTGTGAAGTGAAAGAATAGAGGTGTGTGAAGTCACAGAACGGAGGTGTGTGAAGTCACACATTGGAAGTGTGTGAAGGCAAAACGGAGGTGTGTGAAGTCACAGAATGGAGGTGTGTGAAGTCACAGAATGGAGGTGTGTGAAGTCAAAAAGGTGGTGTGTGAAGTCACAGAATGGAGGTGTGTGAAGTCACAGAATGGAGGTGTGTGAAATCATAGAATGGAGGTATGTGAAGTCAGAATGGAGGTGTGTGAAGTCACAGAATTGAGGTGTGTGAAGTCACAGAATGGAGGTGTGTGAAGTCAGAATGAAGGTGTGTGAAGTCACAGAATGGAGGTGTGTGAAGTCACAGAATGGATGTTTGTGAAGTAAGAATGAAGGTGTTTGAAGTCATAGAGTGGAGGTGTGTGAAGTCACAGAATGGAGGTGTGTGAAGTCATAGAATGGAGATGTGTGAAGTCATAGAATTGAGGTGTGTGAAGTCATAGAATGGATGTGTGTGAAGTCATAAAATGGAGATGTGTGAACTCATAGAATGGAGGTGTGTGAAGTCAAAATGGAGTTTTGTGAAGTCATAGAATGGTGTTTTTTGATGTCAACGAATGGAGGTGTGTGAAGTCATAGAATGGAGGTGTGTGAAGTCAGATTGGAGGTGTGTGAAATCACAGAATGGAGGTGTGTTAAGTCACAGAATGGAGGTGTGTGAACTCAGAATGTAGGTGTGTGAAGCCACAGAATGGAGGTGTGTGAAGTCATAGAATGGAAGTGTGTGAAATCATTGAATGGAGGTGTGTGAAGTCACAGAATTGAGGTGTGTGAAGTCAGAATGGGGGTGTGTGTAGTCTGAATGGAGGTGAGTGAAGTCATAGAATGGAAGTGTGTGAAGTCATAGAATGGAGGTCTGTGAACTCAGAATGGAGGTTTGTGAAGTCATAGCATGGAGGTGTGTCAAGTCACAGAATGGAGGTGTGTGAAGTCATAGAATGGAGGTGTGTGAAGTCATAAAATGGAGGTGTGTGAATTCATAGAATGGAGGTGTGTGAAGTCACAATGGAGTTGTGTGAAATCATAGAATGGTTGTTTTTGATGTCAACGAATGGAGGTGTTTGAAGTCATAGAATGGAGGTGAGTGATGTCAGATTGGAGGTGTGTGAAATCACACAATGGCGGTGTGTCAACTCAGAAATGAGGTGTGTGAAGTCATAGAATGGAGGTGTGTGAAGTCATAGAATGGAAGTGTGTGAAATCATAGAATGGAGGTGTGTGAAGTCAAAGAATTGAGGTGTGTGAATTCAGAATGGAGGTGTGTGAAGTCAGAATGGAGGTGTGTGAAGTCATAGAATGGAAATGTGTGAAGTCATAGAATGGAGGTCTGTGAACTCAGAATGGGGGTTTGTGAAGTCATAGAATGGAGGTGTGTGAACTCAGAATGGAGGTGTGTGAAGTCACAGAATGGAGGTGTGTGAAGTCATAGAATGGAGGTGTGTGAATTCATAGAATGGAGGTGTGTGAAGTCATAGGATCGAGGTGTGTGAAGTCACAGAATGGAGGTTTGTGAAGTCACAGAATGGAGGTGTGTGAAGTCAGAATGGAGGTGTGTGAAGCCACAGAATTGAGGTGTGTGAAGTCACAGAATGGAGGTTTGTGAAGTCATAGAATGGAGGTGTGTGAAGTCAGAGAATGGATGTTTCTGAAGTAAGAATGAAGGTGTGTTAAGTCATAGAATGGAGGTGTGTGAATTCAAATTGGAGGGGTGTGAACTCATAGAATGGAGGTGTGTGAAGTCATGGAATGGAGGTGTGTGAAGTCAAAGAATGGAGGTGTATGAAGTGAAACAATAGAGGTGTGTGAAGTCAAAGACTGGAGGGTGTGAAGTCACAGAATGGAAGTGTGTGAAGTCAAAACGGAGGTGTGTGAAGCCACAGAATGGAGGTGTGTGAAGTCACAGAATGGAGGTGTGTGAAGTCAGAATGGAGGTGTGTGAAGTCACAGAATTGAGGTGTATGAAGTCACAGAATGGAGGTGTGTGAAGTTAGAATGAAGGTGTGTGAAGTCACAGAATGGTGGTGTGTGAAGTCACAGAATGGATGTTTGTGAAGTAAGAATGAAGGTGTTTGAAGTCATAGAGTGGAGGTGTGTGAAGTCACAGAATGGAGGTGTGTGAAGTGAGATTGGAGGTGTGTGATATCACAGAATGGAGGTGTGTGAAGTCATAGAATGGAGGTGTGTGAAGTCATAAAATGGAGGTGTGTGAACTCATAGAATGGAGGTGTGTGAAGTCAAAATGGAGTTGTGTGAAGTCATAGAATGGTGTTTTTTGATGTCAACGATGGAGGTGTTTGAAGTCATAGAATGGAGGTGTGTGAATTCAGATTGGAGGTGTGTGAAATCACAGAATGGAGGTGTGTGAAGTCACAGAATGGAGGTGTGTAAACTCAGAATGCAGGTGTGTGAAGCCACAGAATGGAGGTGTGTGAAGTCATAGATTGGAAGTGTGTGAAATCATAGAATTGAGGTGTGTGAAGTCACAGAATTGAGGTGTGTGAACTCAGAATGGAGGTGTGTGAAGTCAGAATGGAGGTGAGTGAAGTCATAGAATGGAGGTGTGTGAAGTCATTGCATGGAGGTCTGTGAACTCAGAATGGAGGTTTGTGAAGTCATAGAATGGAGGTGTGTGAACTCAGAATGGAGGTGTGTGAAGTCACAGAATGGAGGTGTGTGAAGTCATAGAATGGAGGTTTGTGATCTCACAGAATGGAGGTGTGTTAATTCATAGAATGGAGGTGTGTGAAGTCATAGGTTCGAGGTGTGTGAAGTCACAGAATGGAGGTTTGTGAAGTCACAGAATGGAGGTGTGTGAACTCAGAATGTAGGTGTGTGAAGCCACAGAATGGAGGTGTGTGAAGTCATAGAATGGAAGTGTGTGAAGTCATAGAAAGGAGGTGTGTGAACTCAGAATGGAGGTGTGTGAAGTCACAAAATGGATGTTTGTGAAGTCATAGAATGGAGGTTTGTGAAGTCAGAGAATGGATGTTTCTGAGGTAAGAATTAAGGTGTGTGAAGTCATAGAATGGAGATGTGTGAAGTCAAATTGGAGGTGTGTGAACTCATAGAATGGAGGTGTGTGAACTCATAGAATGGAAGTTTGTGAAGTCATGGAATGGCGGTGTGTGAAGTCAAAGAATGGAGGTGTGTGAAGTCACAGATTGGAAGTGTGTGAAGGCAAAACGGAGGTGTGTGAAGTCACAGAATGGAGGTGTGTGAAGTCACAGAATGGAGGTGTGTGAAGTCATAGAATGGAGGTCTGTGAACTCAGAATGGAGGTTTGTGAAGTCATAGAATGGAGGTGTGTGAACTCAGAATGGAGGTGTGTGAAGTCACAGAATGGAGGTGTGTGAAGTCATAGAATGGAGGTTTGTGAACTCACAGAATGGAGGTGTGTTAATTCATAGAATGGAGTTGTGTGAAGTCATATGATCGAGGTGTGTGAAGTCACAGAATGGAGGTGTGTGAAGTCACAGAATGGAGGTGTGTGAAGTCACAGAATGGAGGTGTGTGAACTCAGAATGTAGGTGTGTGAAGCCACAGAATGGAGGTGTGTGAAGTCATAGAATTGACGTGTGTGAAGTCATAGAGTGGAGGTGTGTGAACTCAGAATGGAGGTGTGAAGTCACAGAATGGAGGTTTTTGAAGTCATAGAATGGAGGTGTGTGAAGTCAGAGAATGGATGTTTCTGAAGTAAGAATGAAGGTGTGTGAAGTCATAGAATGGAGATGTGTGAAGTCAAATTGGAGGTGTGTGAACTCATAGAATGGAGGTGTGTGAACTCATAGAATGGAGGTTTGTGAAGTCATGGAATGGCAGTGTGTGAAGTCAAAGAATGGAGGTGTGTGAAGTGAAACAATAGAGGTGTGTGAAGTCACAGAATGGAGGTGTGTGAAGTCACAGATTGGAAGTGTGTGAAGGCAAAACGGAGGTGTGTGAAGTCACAGAATGAAGGTGTGTGAAGTCACAGAATGGAGGTGTGTGAAGTCATAGAATGGAGGTGTGTGAAGTCATAGAATTGAGGTGTGTGAAGTCATAGAATGGAAGTGTGTGAAGTCATAAAATGGAGGTGTGTGAACTCATAAAATGCAGGTGTGTGAAGTTAAAATGGAGTTGTGTGAAGTCATAGAATGGTGGTTTTTGATGTCAAAGAATGGAGGTGTGTGAAGTCACAGAATGGAGGTGTGTGAAGTCATAAAATGGAGATGTGTGAACTCATAGAATGGAGGTGTGTGAAGTCAAAATGGAGTTTTGTGAAGTCATAGAATGGTGTTTTTTGATGTCAACGAATGGAGGTGTGTGAAGTCATAGAATGGAGGTGTGTGAAGTCAGATTGGAGGTGTGTGAAATCACAGAATGGAGGTGTGTTAAGTCACAGAATGGAGGTGTGTGAACTCAGAATGTAGGTGTGTGAAGCCACAGAATGGAGGTGTGTGAAGTCATAGAATGGAAGTGTGTGAAATCATTGAATGGAGGTGTGTGAAGTCACAGAATTGAGGTGTGTGAAGTCAGAATGGGGGTGTGTGTAGTCTGAATGGAGGTGAGTGAAGTCATAGAATGGAAGTGTGTGAAGTCATAGAATGGAGGTCTGTGAACTCAGAATGGAGGTTTGTGAAGTCATAGCATGGAGGTGTGTCAAGTCACAGACTGGAGGTGTGTGAAGTCATAGAATGGAGGTGTGTGAAGTCATAAAATGGAGGTGTGTGAATTCATAGAATGGAAGTGTGTGAAGTCACAATGGAGTTGTGTGAAATCATAGAATGGTTGTTTTTGATGTCAACGAATGGAGGTGTTTGAAGTCATAGAATGGAGGTGAGTGAAGTCAGATTGGAGGTGTGTGAAATCACACAATGGCGGTGTGTCAACTCAGAAATGAGGTGTGTGAAGTCATAGAATTTAGGTGTGTGAAGTCATAGAATGGAAGTGTGTGAAATCATAGAATGGAGGTGTGTGAAGTCATAAAATCGAGGTGTGTGAAGTCACAGAATGGAGGTGTGTGAAGTCAGAGAATGGAGGTGTGTGAAGTCACAGAATGGAGGTGTGTGAACTCAGAATGTAGGTGTGTGAAGCCACAGAATGGAGGTGTGTGAAGTCATAGAATGGAAGTGTGTGAAGTCATAGAAAGGAGGTGTGTGAACTCAGAATGGAGGTCTGTGAAGTCACAGAATGGAGGTTTGTGAAGTCATAGAATGGAGGTGTGTGAAGTCAGAGAATGGATGTTTCTGAAGTAAGAATGATGGTGTGTGAAGTCATAGAATGGAGATGTGTGAAGTCAAATTGGAGGTGTGTGAACTCATAGAATGGAGGTGTGTGAACTCATAGAAAGGAGGTTTGTGAAGTCATGGAATGGCGGTGTTTGAAGTCAAAGAATGGAGGTGTGAAGTGAAAGAACAGAGGTGTGTGAAGTCACAGAACGGAGGTGTGTGAAGTCACACATTGGAAGTGTGTGAAGGCAAAACGGAGGTGTGTGAAGTCACAGAATGGAGGTGTGTGAAGTCACAGAATGGAGGTGTGTGAAGTCACAGAATGGAGGTGTGTGAAGTCACAGAATGGAGGTGTGTGAAATCATAGAATGGAGTTATGTGAAGTCAGAATGGAGGTGTGTGAAGTCACAGAATTGAGGTGTGTGAAGTCACAGAATGGAGGTGTGTGAAGTCAGAATGAAGGTGTGTGAAGTCACAGAATGGAGGTGTGTGAAGTCACAGAATGGATGTTTGTGAAGTAAGAATGAAGGTGTTTGAAGTCATAGAGTGGAGGTGTGTGAAGTCACAGAATGGAGGTGTGTGAAGTCATAGAATGGAGATGTGTGAAGTCATAGAATTGAGGTGTGTGAAGTCATAGAATGGATGTGTGTGAAGTCATAAAATGGAGATGTGTGAACTCATAGAATGGAGGTGTGTGAAGTCAAAATGGAGTTTTGTGAAGTCATAGAATGGTGTTTTTTGATGTCAACGAATGGAGGTGTGTGAAGTCATAGAATGGAGGTGTGTGAAGTCAGATTGGAGGTGTGTGAAATCACAGAATGGAGGTGTGTTAAGTCACAGAATGGAGGTGTGTGAACTCAGAATGTAGGTGTGTGAAGCCACAGAATGGAGGTGTGTGAAGTCATAGAATGGAAGTGTGTGAAATCATTGATTGGAGGTGTGTGAAGTCACAGAATTGAGGTGTGTGAAGTCAGAATGGGGGTGTGTGTAGTCTGAATGGAGGTGAGTGAACTCATAGAATGGAAGTGTGTGAAGTCATAGAATGGAGGTCTGTGAACTCAGAATGGAGGTTTGTGAAGTCATAGCATGGAGGTGTGTCAAGTCACAGAATGGAGGTGTGTGAAGTCATAGAATGGAGGTGTGTGAAGTCATAAAATGGAGGTGTGTGAATTCATAGAATGGAGGTGTGTGAAGTCACAATGGAGTTGTGTGAAATCATAGAATGGTTGTTTTTGATGTCAACGAATGGAGGTGTTTGAAGTCATAGAATGGAGGTGAGTGATGTCAGATTGGAGGTGTGTGAAATCACACAATGGCGGTGTGTCAACTCAGAAATGAGGTGTGTGAAGTCATAGAATGGAGGTGTGTGAAGTCATAGAATGGAAGTGTGTGAAATCATAGAATGGAGGTGTGTGAAGTCAAAGAATTGAGGTGTGTGAAGTCAGAATGGAGGTGTGTGAAGTCAGAATGGAGGTGTGTGAAGTCATAGAATGGAAATGTGTGAAGTCATAGAATGGAGGTCTGTGAACTCAGAATGGGGGTTTGTGAAGTCATAGAATGGAGGTGTGTGAACTCAGAATGGAGGTGTGTGAAGTCACAGAATGGAGGTGTGTGAAGTCATAGAATGGAGGTGTGTGAATTCATAGAATGGAGGTGTGTGAAGTCATAGGATCGAGGTGTGTGAAGTCACAGAATGGAGGTTTGTGAAGTCACAGAATGGAGGTGTGTGAAGTCAGAATGGAGGTGTGTGAAGCCACAGAATTGAGGTGTGTGAAGTCACAGAATGGAGGTTTGTGAAGTCATAGAATGGAGGTGTGTGAAGTCAGAGAATGGATGTTTCTGAAGTAAGAATGAAGGTGTGTTAAGTCATAGAATGGAGGTGTGTGAATTCAAATTGGAGGGGTGTGAACTCATAGAATGGAGGTGTGTGAAGTCATGGAATGGAGGTGTGTGAAGTCAAAGAATGGAGGTGTATGAAGTGAAACAATAGAGGTGTGTGAAGTCAAAGACTGGAGGGTGTGAAGTCACAGAATGGAAGTGTGTGAAGTCAAAACGGAGGTGTGTGAAGCCACAGAATGGAGGTGTGTGAAGTCACAGAATGGAGGTGTGTGAAGTCAGAATGGAGGTGTGTGAAGTCACAGAATTGAGGTGTATGAAGTCACAGAATGGAGGTGTGTGAAGTTAGAATGAAGGTGTGTGAAGTCACAGAATGGTGGTGTGTGAAGTCACAGAATGGATGTTTGTGAAGTAAGAATGAAGGTGTTTGAAGTCATAGAGTGGAGGTGTGTGAAGTCACAGAATGGAGGTGTGTGAAGTGAGATTGGAGGTGTGTGATATCACAGAATGGAGGTGTGTGAAGTCATAGAATGGAGGTGTGTGAAGTCATAAAATGGAGGTGTGTGAACTCATAGAATGGAGGTGTGTGAAGTCAAAATGGAGTTGTGTGAAGTCATAGAATGGTGTTTTTTGATGTCAACGATGGAGGTGTTTGAAGTCATAGAATGGAGGTGTGTGAATTCAGATTGGAGGTGTGTGAAATCACAGAATGGAGGTGTGTGAAGTCACAGAATGGAGGTGTGTAAACTCAGAATGCAGGTGTGTGAAGCCACAGAATGGAGGTGTGTGAAGTCATAGATTGGAAGTGTGTGAAATCATAGAATTGAGGTGTGTGAAGTCACAGAATTGAGGTGTGTGAACTCAGAATGGAGGTGTGTGAAGTCAGAATGGAGGTGAGTGAAGTCATAGAATGGAGGTGTGTGAAGTCATTGCATGGAGGTCTGTGAACTCAGAATGGAGGTTTGTGAAGTCATAGAATGGAGGTGTGTGAACTCAGAATGGAGGTGTGTGAAGTCACAGAATGGAGGTGTGTGAAGTCATAGAATGGAGGTTTGTGATCTCACAGAATGGAGGTGTGTTAATTCATAGAATGGAGGTGTGTGAAGTCATAGGTTCGAGGTGTGTGAAGTCACAGAATGGAGGTTTGTGAAGTCACAGAATGGAGGTGTGTGAACTCAGAATGTAGGTGTGTGAAGCCACAGAATGGAGGTGTGTGAAGTCATAGAATGGAAGTGTGTGAAGTCATAGAAAGGAGGTGTGTGAACTCAGAATGGAGGTGTGTGAAGTCACAAAATGGATGTTTGTGAAGTCATAGAATGGAGGTTTGTGAAGTCAGAGAATGGATGTTTCTGAGGTAAGAATTAAGGTGTGTGAAGTCATAGAATGGAGATGTGTGAAGTCAAATTGGAGGTGTGTGAACTCATAGAATGGAGGTGTGTGAACTCATAGAATGGAAGTTTGTGAAGTCATGGAATGGCGGTGTGTGAAGTCAAAGAATGGAGGTGTGTGAAGTCACAGATTGGAAGTGTGTGAAGGCAAAACGGAGGTGTGTGAAGTCACAGAATGGAGGTGTGTGAAGTCACAGAATGGAGGTGTGTGAAGTCATAGAATGGAGGTCTGTGAACTCAGAATGGAGGTTTGTGAAGTCATAGAATGGAGGTGTGTGAACTCAGAATGGAGGTGTGTGAAGTCACAGAATGGAGGTGTGTGAAGTCATAGAATGGAGGTTTGTGAACTCACAGAATGGAGGTGTGTTAATTCATAGAATGGAGTTGTGTGAAGTCATATGATCGAGGTGTGTGAAGTCACAGAATGGAGGTGTGTGAAGTCACAGAATGGAGGTGTGTGAACTCAGAATGTAGGTGTGTGAAGCCACAGAATGGAGGTGTGTGAAGTCATAGAATTGACGTGTGTGAAGTCATAGAGTGGAGGTGTGTGAACTCAGAATGGAGGTGTGAAGTCACAGAATGGAGGTTTGTGAAGTCATAGAATGGAGGTGTGTGAAGTCAGAGAATGGATGTTTCTGAAGTAAGAATGAAGGTGTGTGAAGTCATAGAATGGAGATGTGTGAAGTCAAATTGGAGGTGTGTGAACTCATAGAATGGAGGTGTGTGAACTCATAGAATGGAGGTTTGTGAAGTCATGGAATGGCAGTGTGTGAAGTCAAAGAATGGAGGTGTGTGAAGTGAAACAATAGAGGTGTGTGAAGTCACAGAATGGAGGTGTGTGAAGTCACAGATTAGAAGTGTGTGAAGGCAAAACGGAGGTGTGTGAAGTCACAGAATGGAGGTGTGTGAAGTCACAGAATGGAGGTGTGTGAAGTCATAAAATGGAGGTGTGTGAAGTCATAGAATGGAGGTGTGTGAAGTCAGAATGGAGGTGTGTGAACTCATAGAATGGAGGTGTGTGAAGTCACAATGGCGGTGTGTGAAGTCATAGAATTTAGGTGTGTGAAGTCACAAAATGGAGGTGTGTGAAGTCATAGAATGGAGGTGTGTGAAGTCATAGAATGAAGGTGTGTGAAGTCAGAATGGAGGTGTGTGAAGTCACAGAATTGAGGTGTGTGAAGTCACAGAATGGAGGTGTGTGAAGTGAGAATGAAGGTGTGTGAAATCACAGAATGGAGGTGTGTGAAGTCACAGAATGGATGTTTGTGAAGTAAGAATGAAGGTTTTTGAAGTCATAGAGTGGAGGTTTGTGAAGTCACAGAATGGAGGTGTGTGAAGTCATAAAATGGATATGTGTGAACTCATAGAATGGAGGTGTGTGAAGTTAAAATGGAGTTGTGTGAAGTCATAGAATGGTGGTTTTTGATGTCAACGAATGGAGGTGTGTGAAGTCACAGAATGGAGGTGTGTGAACTCAGAATGGAGGTGTGTGAAGTCACAGAATGGAGGTTTGTGAAGTCAAAGAATGGAGGTGTGTGAAGTCAGAGAATGGATGTTTCTGAAGTAAGAATGAAGGTGTGTGAAGTCATAGAATGGAGGTGTGTGAAGTCAAATTGGAGGTGTGTGAACTCATAGAATGGAGGTGTGTGAACTCATAGAATGGAGGTGTGTGAAGTCATGGAATGGAGGTGTGTGAAGTCACAGAATGGAAGAGTGTGAAGTCAAAACGGAGGTGTGTGAAGTCACAGAATGGAGGTGTGTGAAGTCACAGAATGGAGGTGTGTGAAGTCAAAAAGGTGGTGTGTGAAGTCACAGAATGGAGGTGTGTGAAGTCATAGAACGGAGGTGTGTGAAATCATAGAATGGAGGTATGTGAAGTCAGAATGGAGGTGTGTGAAGTCACAGAATTTAGGTGTGTGAAGTCACAGAATGGAGGTGTGTGAAGTCAGAATGAGGTGTGTGAAGTCACAGAATGGAGGTGTGTGAAGTCACAGAATGGATGTTTGTGAAGTAAGAATGAAGGTGTTTGAAGTCATAGAGTGGAGGTGTGTGAACTCACAGAACAGAGGTGTGTGAAGTCATAGAATGGAGGTGTGTGAAGTCATAGAATTGAGGTGTGTGAAGTCATAGAATGGAGGTGTGTGAAGTCATAAAATGGAGATGTGTGAACTCATAGAATGGAGGTGTGTGAAATCAAAGAATGGAGGTTTGTGAAGTCATAGAATGGATTGTGGGTGAAATCACAGAATGGAGGTGTGTGAAGTCACAGAATGGAGGTGTGTGAAGTCACAGAATGGAGGTGTGTGAAGTCACAGAATGGAGGTGTGTGAAATCATAGAATGGAGTTATGTGAAGTCAGAATGGAGGTGTGTGAAGTCACAGAATTGAGGTGTGTGAAGTCACAGAATGGAGGTGTGTGAAGTCAGAATGAAGGTGTGTGAAGTCACAGAATGGAGGTGTGTGAAGTCACAGAATGGATGTTTGTGAAGTAAGAATGAAGGTGTTTGAAGTCATAGAGTGGAGGTGTGTGAAGTCACAGAATGGAGGTGTGTAAAGTCATAGAATGGAGATGTGTGAAGTCATAGAATTGAGGTGTGTGAAGTCATAGAATGGATGTGTGTGAAGTCATAAAATGGAGATGTGTGAACTCATAGAATGGAGGTGTGTGAAGTCAAAATGGAGTTTTGTGAAGTCATAGAATGGTGTTTTTTGATGTCAACGAATGGAGGTGTGTGAAGTCATAGAATGGAGGTGTGTGAAGTCAGATTGGAGGTGTGTGAAATCACAGAATGGAGGTGTGTTAAGTCACAGAATGGAGGTGTGTGAACTCAGAATGTAGGTGTGTGAAGCCACAGAATGGAGGTGTGTGAAGTCATAGAATGGAAGTGTGTGAAATCATTGAATGGAGGTCTGTGAAGTCACAGAATTGAGGTGTGTGAAGTCAGAATGGGGGTGTGTGTAGTCTGAATGGAGGTGAGTGAACTCATAGAATGGAAGTGTGTGAAGTCATAGAATGGAGGTCTGTGAACTCAGAATGGAGGTTTGTGAAGTCATAGCATGGAGGTGTGTCAAGTCACAGAATGGAGGTGTGTGAAGTCATAGAATGGAGGTGTGTGAAGTCATAAAATGGAGGTGTGTGAATTCATAGAATGGAGGTGTGTGAAGTCACAATGGAGTTGTGTGAAATCATAGAATGGTTGTTTTTGATGTCAACGAATGGAGGTGTTTGAAGTCATAGAATGGAGGTGAGTGATGTCAGATTGGAGGTGTGTGAAATCACACAATGGCGGTGTGTCAACTCAGAAATGAGGTGTGTGAAGTCATAGAATGGAGGTGTGTGAAGTCATAGAATGGAAGTGTGTGAAATCATAGAATGGAGGTGTGTGAAGTCAAAGAATTGAGGTGTGTGAAGTCAGAATGGAGGTGTGTGAAGTCAGAATGGAGGTGTGTGAAGTCATAGAATGGAAATGTGTGAAGTCATAGAATGGAGGTCTGTGAACTCAGAATGGGGGTTTGTGAAGTCATAGAATGGAGGTGTGTGAACTCAGAATGGAGGTGTGTGAAGTCACAGAATGGAGGTGTGTGAAGTCATAGAATGGAGGTGTGTGAATTCATAGAATGGAGGTGTGTGAAGTCATAGGATCGAGGTGTGTGAAGTCACAGAATGGAGGTTTGTGAAGTCACAGAATGGAGGTGTGTGAAGTCAGAATGGAGGTGTGTGAAGCCACAGAATTGAGGTGTGTGAAGTCACAGAATGGAGGTTTGTGAAGTCATAGAATGGAGGTGTGTGAAGTCAGAGAATGGATGTTTCTGAAGTAAGAATGAAGGTGTGTTAAGTCATAGAATGGAGGTGTGTGAATTCAAATTGGAGGGGTGTGAACTCATAGAATGGAGGTGTGTGAAGTCATGGAATGGAGGTGTGTGAAGTCAAAGAATGGAGGTGTATGAAGTGAAACAATAGAGGTGTGTGAAGTCAAAGACTGGAGGGTGTGAAGTCACAGAATGGAAGTGTGTGAAGTCAAAACGGAGGTGTGTGAAGCCACAGAATGGAGGTGTGTGAAGTCACAGAATGGAGGTGTGTGAAGTCAGAATGGAGGTGTGTGAAGTCACAGAATTGAGGTGTATGAAGTCACAGAATGGAGGTGTGTGAAGTTAGAATGAAGGTGTGTGAAGTCACAGAATGGTGGTGTGTGAAGTCACAGAATGGATGTTTGTGAAGTAAGAATGAAGGTGTTTGAAGTCATAGAGTGGAGGTGTGTGAAGTCACAGAATGGAGGTGTGTGAAGTGAGATTGGAGGTGTGTGATATCACAGAATGGAGGTGTGTGAAGTCATAGAATGGAGGTGTGTGAAGTCATAAAATGGAGGTGTGTGAACTCATAGAATGGAGGTGTGTGAAGTCAAAATGGAGTTGTGTGAAGTCATAGAATGGTGTTTTTTGATGTCAACGATGGAGGTGTTTGAAGTCATAGAATGGAGGTGTGTGAATTCAGATTGGAGGTGTGTGAAATCACAGAATGGAGGTGTGTGAAGTCACAGAATGGAGGTGTGTAAACTCAGAATGCAGGTGTGTGAAGCCACAGAATGGAGGTGTGTGAAGTCATAGATTGGAAGTGTGTGAAATCATAGAATTGAGGTGTGTGAAGTCACAGAATTGAGGTGTGTGAACTCAGAATGGAGGTGTGTGAAGTCAGAATGGAGGTGAGTGAAGTCATAGAATGGAGGTGTGTGAAGTCATTGCATGGAGGTCTGTGAACTCAGAATGGAGGTTTGTGAAGTCATAGAATGGAGGTGTGTGAACTCAGAATGGAGGTGTGTGAAGTCACAGAATGGAGGTGTGTGAAGTCATAGAATGGAGGTTTGTGATCTCACAGAATGGAGGTGTGTTAATTCATAGAATGGAGGTGTGTGAAGTCATAGGTTCGAGGTGTGTGAAGTCACAGAATGGAGGTTTGTGAAGTCACAGAATGGAGGTGTGTGAACTCAGAATGTAGGTGTGTGAAGCCACAGAATGGAGGTGTGTGAAGTCATAGAATGGAAGTGTGTGAAGTCATAGAAAGGAGGTGTGTGAACTCAGAATGGAGGTGTGTGAAGTCACAAAATGGATGTTTGTGAAGTCATAGAATGGAGGTTTGTGAAGTCAGAGAATGGATGTTTCTGAGGTAAGAATTAAGGTGTGTGAAGTCATAGAATGGAGATGTGTGAAGTCAAATTGGAGGTGTGTGAACTCATAGAATGGAGGTGTGTGAACTCATAGAATGGAAGTTTGTGAAGTCATGGAATGGCGGTGTGTGAAGTCAAAGAATGGAGGTGTGTGAAGTCACAGATTGGAAGTGTGTGAAGGCAAAACAGAGGTGTGTGAAGTCACAGAATGGAGGTGTGTGAAGTCACAGAATGGAGGTGTGTGAAGTCATAGAATGGAGGTCTGTGAACTCAGAATGGAGGTTTGTGAAGTCATAGAATGGAGGTGTGTGAACTCAGAATGGAGGTGTGTGAAGTCACAGAATGGAGGTGTGTGAAGTCATAGAATGGAGGTTTGTGAACTCACAGAATGGAGGTGTGTTAATTCATAGAATGGAGTTGTGTGAAGTCATATGATCGAGGTGTGTGAAGTCACAGAATGGAGGTGTGTGAAGTCACAGAATGGAGGTGTGTGAACTCAGAATGTAGGTGTGTGAAGCCACAGAATGGAGGTGTGTGAAGTCATAGAATTGACGTGTGTGAAGTCATAGAGTGGAGGTGTGTGAACTCAGAATGGAGGTGTGAAGTCACAGAATGGAGGTTTGTGAAGTCATAGAATGGAGGTGTGTGAAGTCAGAGAATGGATGTTTCTGAAGTAAGAATGAAGGTGTGTGAAGTCATAGAATGGAGATGTGTGAAGTCAAATTGGAGGTGTGTGAACTCATAGAATGGAGGTGTGTGAACTCATAGAATGGAGGTTTGTGAAGTCATGGAATGGCAGTGTGTGAAGTCAAAGAATGGAGGTGTGTGAAGTGAAACAATAGAGTTGTGTGAAGTCACAGAATGGAGGTGTGTGAAGTCACAGATTGGAAGTGTGTGAAGGCAAAACGGAGGTGTGTGAAGTCACAGAATGGAGGTGTGTGAAGTCACAGAATGGAGGTGTGTGAAGTCATAGAATGGAGGTGTGTGAAGTCATAGAATGGAGGTGTGTGAAGTCAGAATGGAGGTGTGTGAACTCATAGAATGGAGGTGTGTGAAGTCACAATGGCGGTGTGTGAAGTCATAGAATTTAGGTGTGTGAAGTCACAAAATGGAGGTGTGTGAAGTCATAGAATGGAGGTGTGTGAAGTCATAGAATGAAGGTGTGTGAAGTCAGAATGGAGGTGTGTGAAGTCACAGAATTGAGGTGTGTGAAGTCACAGAATGGAGGTGTGTGAAGTGAGAATGAAGGTGTGTGAAATCACAGAATGGAGGTGTGTGAAGTCACAGAATGGATGTTTGTGAAGTAAGAATGAAGGTTTTTGAAGTCATAGAGTGGAGGTTTGTGAAGTCACAGAATGGAGGTGTGTGAAGTCATAAAATGGATATGTGTGAACTCATAGAATGGAGGTGTGTGAAGTTAAAATGGAGTTGTGTGAAGTCATAGAATGGTGGTTTTTGATGTCAACGAATGGAGGTGTGTGAAGTCACAGAATGGAGGTGTGTGAACTCAGAATGGAGGTGTGTGAAGTCACAGAATGGAGGTTTGTGAAGTCATAGAATGGAGGTGTGTGAAGTCAGAGAATGGATGTTTCTGAAGTAAGAATGAAGGTGTGTGAAGTCATAGAATGGAGGTGTGTGAAGTCAAATTGGAGGTGTGTGAACTCATAGAATGGAGTTGTGTGAACTCATAGAATGGAGGTGTGTGAAGTCATGGAATGGAGGTGTGTGAAGTCACAGAATGGAAGAGTGTGAAGTCAAAACGGAGGTGTGTGAAGTCACAGAATGGAGGTGTGTGAAGTCACAGAATGGAGGTGTGTGAAGTCAAAAAGGTGGTGTGTGAAGTCACAGAATGGAGGTGTGTGAAGTCATAGAACGGAGGTGTGTGAAATCATAGAATGGAGGTATGTGAAGTCAGAATGGAGGTGTGTGAAGTCACAGAATTGAGGTGTGTGAAGTCACAGAATGGAGGTGTGTGAAGTCAGAATGAGGTGTGTGAAGTCACAGAATGGAGGTGTGTGAAGTCACAGAATGGATGTTTGTGAAGTAAGAATGAAGGTGTTTGAAGTCATAGAGTGGAGGTGTGTGAACTCACAGAACAGAGGTGTGTGAAGTCATAGAATGGAGGTGTGTGAAGTCATAGAATTGAGGTGTGTGAAGTCATAGAATGGAGGTGTGTGAAGTCATAAAATGGAGATGTGTGAAATCATAGAATGGAGGTGTGTGAAGTCAAAATGGAGTTGTGTGAAATCATAGAATGTTGTTTTTTGATGTCAACGAATGGAGGTGTGTGAAGTCATAGAATGGAGGTGAGTGAAGTCAGATTGGAGGTGTGTGAAATCACAGAATGGAGGTGTGTGAAGTCACAGAATGGAGGTGTGTGAACTCAGAATGTAGGTGTGTTAAGCCACAGAATGGAGGTGTGTGAAGTCATAGATGGGAAGTGTGTGAAATCATTGAATGGAGGTGTGTGAAGTCAAAGAATTGAGGTGTGTGAAGTCAGAATGGAGGTGTGTGAACTCAGAATGGAGGTTTGTGAAGTCATAGAATTGAAGTGTGTGAAGTCACAGAATGGAGGTGTGTGAAGTCATAGAATGGAGGTGTGTGAAGTCATAAAATGGAGGTATGTGAATTCATAGAATGGAGGTGTGTGAAGTCACAATGGAGTTTTGTGAAGTCATAGAATGGTTGTTTTTGATGTCAACAAATGGAGGTGAGTGAAGTCAGATTTTAGGTGTGTGAAATCACAGAATGGAGGTGTGTCAACTCAGAAATGAGGTGTGTGAAGTCATAGAATGGAGGTGTGTGAAGTCATAGAATGGAGGTGTGTGAAATCATAGAATGGAGGTGTGTGAAGTCAAAGAATTGAGGTGTGTGAAGCCACAGAATGGAGGTGTGTGAAGTCATACAATGGAAGTGTGTGAAGTCATAGAATGGAGGTCTGTGAACTCAGAATGGGGGTTTGTGAAGTCATAGAATGGTGGTGTGTGAACTCAGAAAGGAGGTGTGTGAAGTCACAGAATGGAGGTGTGTGAAGTCACAGAATGGAGGTGTGTGAACCCAAAATGGAGGTGAATGAAGCCACAGAATGGAGGTGTGTGAAGTCATAGAATGGAAGTGTGTGAAGTCGTAGAATGGAGGTGTGTGAAGGAAGAATGGAGGGGTGTGAAGTCACAGAATGGAGGTGTGTGAATTCAGAATGGAGGTGTGTGAAGTCACAGAATGGAGGTGTCTGAAGTCAGAATGGAGGTGTGTGAAGTCACAGAATTGAGGTGTATGAAGTCACAGAATGGAGGTGTGTGAAGTCAGAATGAAGGTGTGTGAAGGCACAGAATGGAGGTGTGTGAAGTCACAGAATGGATGTTTGTGAAGTAAGAATGAAGGTGTTTGAAGTCATAGAGTGGAGGTGTGTGAAGTCACAGAATGGAGGTGTGTGAAGTGAGATTGGAGGTGTGTGATATCACAGAATGGAGGTGTGTGAAGTCATAGAATGGAGGTGTGTGAAGTCATAAAATGGAGGTGTGTGAACTCATAGAATGGAGGTGTGTGAAGTCAAAATGGTGTTGTGTGAAGTCATAGAATGGTGTTTTTTGATGTCAACGATGGAGGTGTGTGAAGTCATAGAATGGAGGTGTGTGAATTCAGATTGGAGGTGTGTGAAATCACAGAATGGAGGTGTGTGAAGTCACAGAATGGAGGTGTGTGAATTCATAGAATGGTGGTGTGTGTAGTCACAATGGAGTTGTGTGAAGTCATAGAATGGTTGTCTTTGATGTCAACGAATGGAGGTGTTTGAAGTCATAGAATGGAGGTGAGTGAAGTCAGATTGGAGGTGTGTGAAATCACAGAATGCAGGTGTGTCAACTCAGAAATGAGGTGTGTGAAGTCATAGAATGGAGGTGTGTCAAGTCATAGAATGGAAGTGTGTGAAATCATAGAATGGAGATGTGTGAAGTCAAAGAATTGAGGTGTGTGAAGTCAGAATGGAGGTGTGTGAAGTCAGAATGGAGGTGTGTGAAGTCATAGAATGGAAGTGTGTGAAGTCAAAGAATGGAGGTCTGTGAACTCAGAATGGAGGTGTGTGAAGTCATAGAATGTAGGTGTGTGAAGTCATAGAATGGAGGTGTGTGAATTCATAGAATGGAGGTGTGTGAAGTCACAGGATCGAGGTGTGTGAAGTCACAGAATGGAGGTGTGTGAAGTCACAGAATGGAGGTGTGTGAAGTCAGAATGGAGGTGTGTGAAGCCACAGAATGGAGGTGTGTGAAGTCACAGAATGGAGGTTTGTGAAGTCATAGAATGGAGGTGTGTGAAGTCAGAGAATGGATGTTTCTGAAGTAAGAATGAAGGTGAGTGAAGTCATAGAATGGAGGTGTGTGAAGTCAAATTGGAGGTGTGTGAACTCATAGAATTGAGGTGTGTGAACTCATAGAATTTAGGTGTGTGAAGTCATGGAATGGAGGTGTGTGAAGTCAAAGAATGGAGGTGTGTGAAGTGAAACAATAGAGGTGTGTGAAGTCAGAGAATGGAGGGGTGTGAAGTCACAGAATGGAAGTGTGTGAAGTCAAAACGGAGGTGTGTGAAGCCACAGAATGGAGGTGTGTGAAGTCACAGAATGGAGGTGTGTGAAGTCAGAATTGAGGTGTGTGAAGTCACAGAATTGAGGTGTATGAAGTCACAGAATGGAGGTGTGTGAAGTCAGAATGAAGGTGTGTGAAGTCACAGAATGGAGGTGTGTGAAGTCATGGAATGGAGGTGTGTGAAGTCACAGAATGGAAGTGTGTGAAGTCAAAACGGAGGTGTGTGAAGTCACAGAATGGAGGTGTGTGAAGTCACAGAATGGAGGTGTGTGAAGTCAAAAAGGTGGTGTGTGAAGTCACAGAATGGAGGTGTGTCAAGTCATAGAATGGAGGTGTGTGAAATCATAGAATGGAGGTATGTGAAGTCAGAATGGAGGTGTGTGAAGTCACAGAATTGAGGTGTGTGAAGTCACAGAATGGAGGTGTGTGAAGTCAGAATGACGGTTTGTGAAGTCACAGAATGGAGGTGTGTGAAGTCACAGAATGGATGTTTGTGAAGTAAGAATGAAGGTGTTTGAAGTCATAGAGTGGAGGTGTGTGAACTCACAGAATAGAGGTGTGTGAAGTCATAGAATGGAGGTTTGTGAAGTCATAGAATTGAGGTGTGTGAAGTCATAGAATGGAGGTGTGTGAAGTCATAAAATGGAGATGTGCGAACTCATAGAATGGAGGTGTGTGAAGTCAAAATGGAGTTGTGTGAAATCATAGAATGTTGTTTTTTGATGTCAACGAATGGAGGTGTGTGAAGTCATAGAATGGAGGTGAGTGAAGTCAGATTGGAGGTGTGTGAAATCACAGAATGGAGGTGTGTGAAGTCACAGAATGGAGGTGTGTGAACTCAGAATGTAGGTGTGTGAAGCCACAGAATGGAGGTGTGTGAAGTCATAGATGGGAAGTGTGTGAAATCATTGAATGGAGGTGTGTGAAGTCACAGAATTGAGGTGTGTGAAGTCAGAATGGAGGTGTGTGAACTCAGAATGGAGGTTTGTGAAGTCATAGAATTGAGGCGTGTGAAGTCACAGAATGGAGGTGTGTGAAGTCATAGAATGGAGGTGTGTGAAGTCATAAAATGGAGGTGTGTGAATTCATAGAATGGAGGTGTGTGAAGTCACAATGGAGTTTTGTGAAGTCATAGAATGGTTGTTTTTGATGTCAACAAATGGAGGTGAGTGAAGTCAGATTGGAGGTGTGTGAAATCACAGAATGGAGGTGTGTCAACTCAGAAATGAGGTGTGTGAAGTCATAGAATGGAGGTGTGTGAAGTCATAGAATGGAGGTTTGTGAAATCATAGAATGGAGGTGTGTGAAGTCAAAGAATTGAGGTGTGTGAAGTCAGAATGGAGGTGTGTGAAGTCATACAATGGAAGTGTGTGAAGTCATAGAATGGAGGTCTGTGAACTCAGAATGGGGGTTTGTGAAGTCATAGAATGGTGGTGTGTGAACTCAGAAAGGAGGTGTGTGAAGTCAAAGAATGGAGGTGTGTGAAGTCATAGAATGGAGGTTTGTGAAATCATAGAATGGAGGTGTGTGAAGTCATAGAATGGAAGTGTGTGAAGTCGTAGAATGGAGGTGTGTGAAGGAAGAATGGATGGGTGTGAAGTCACAGAATGGAGGTGTGTGAATTCGGAATGGAGGTGTGTGAAGTCACAGAATGGAGGTGTCTGAAGTCAGAATGGAGGTGTGTGAAGTCACAGAATTGAGGTGTATGAAGTCACAGAATGGAGGTGTGTGAAGTCAGAATGAAGGTGTGTGAAGTCACAGAATGGAGGTGTGTGAAGTCACAGAATGTATGTTTGTGAAGTAAGAATGAAGGTGTTTGAAGTCATAGAGTGGAGGTGTGTGAAGTCACAGAATGGAGGTGTGTGAAGTGAGATTGGAGGTGTGTGATATCACAGAATGGAGGTGTGTGAAGTCATAGAATGGAGGTGTGTGAAGTCATAAAATGGAGGTGTGTGAACTCATAGAATGGAGGTGTGTGAAGTCAAAATGGTGTTGTGTGAAGTCATAGAATGGTGTTTTTTGATGTCAACGATGGAGGTGTGTGAAGTCATAGAATGGAGGTGTGTGAATTCAGATTGGAGGTGTGTGAAATCACAGAATGGAGGTGTGTGAAGTCACAGAATGGAGGTGTGTAAACTCAGAATGCAGGTGTGTGAAGCCACAGAATGGAGGTGTGTGAAGTCATAGATTGGAAGTGTGTGAAATCATAGGATTGATGTGTGCGAAGTCACAGAATTGAGGTGTGTGAAGTCAGAATGGAGGTGTGTGAAGTCAGAATGGAGGTGAGTGAAGGCATAGAATGGAGGTGTGTGAAGTCATTGAATGGAGGTCTGTGAACTCAGAATGGAGGTTCGTGAAGTCATAGAATGGAGGTGTGTGAACTCAGAATGGAGGTGTGTGAAGTCACAGAATGGAGGTGTGTGAAGTCATAGAATTGAGGTTTGCGATCTCACAGAATGGAGGTGTGTTAATTCATAGAATGATGGTGTGTGAAGTCATAGGATCGAGGTGTGTGAAGTCACAGAATGGAGGTGTGTGAAGTCACAGAATGGAGGTGTGTGAAGTCACAGAATGGAGGTGTGTGAACTCAGAATGTAGGTGTGTGAAGCCACAGAATGGAGGTGTGTGAAGTCATAGAATGGAAGTGTGTGAAATCATTGAATGGAGGTGTGTGAAGTCACAGAATTGAGGTGTGTGAAGTCAGAATGGAGGTGTGTGAAGTCAGAATGGAGGTGAGTGAAGTCATAGAATGGAGGTGTGTGAAGTCATAGAATGGAGGTCTGTGAACTCAGAATGGAGGTTTGTGAAGTCATAGCATGGAGGTGTGTGAAGTCACAGAATGGAGGTGTGTGAATTCATAGAATGGTGGTGTGTGAAGTCACAATGGAGTTGTGTGAAGTCATAGAATGGTTGTTTTTGATGTCAACGAATGGAGGTGTTTGAAGTCATAGAATGGAGGTGAGTGAAGTCAGATTGGAGGTTTTTGAAATCACAGAATGCAGGTGTGTCAACTCAGAAATGAGGTGTGTGAAGTCATAGAATGGAGGTGTGTCAAGTCATAGAATGGAAGTGTGTGAAATCATAGAATGGAGATGTGTGAAGTCAAAGAATTGAGGTGTGTGAAGTCATAGAATGGAGGTGTGTGAAGTCATAGAATGGAGGTGTGTGAATTCATAGAATGGAGGTGTGTGAAGTCACAGGATCGAGGTGTGTGAAGTCACAGAATGGAGGTGTGTGAAGTCACGGAATGGAGGTGTGTGAAGTCAGAATGGAGGTGTGTGAAGCCACAGAATGGAGGTGTGTGAAGTCACAGAATGGAGGTTTGTGAAGTCATAGAATGGAGGTGTGTGAAGTCAGAGAATGGATGTTTCTGAAGTAAGAATGAAGGTGTGTGAAGTCATGGAATGGAGGTGTGTGAAGTCAAATTGGAGGTGTGTGAACTCATAGAATTGAGGTGTGTGAACTCATAGAATTTAGGTGTGTGAAGTCATGGAATGGAGGTGTGTGAAGTCAAAGAATGGAGGTGTGTGAAGTGAAACAATAGAGGTGTGTGAAGTCAGAGAATGGAGGGGTGTGAAGACACAGAATGGAAGTGTGTGAAGTCAAAACGGAGGTGTGTGAAGCCACAGAATGGAGGTGTGTGAAGTCACAGAATGGAGGTGTGTGAAGTCAGAATTGAGGTGTGTGAAGTCACAGAATTGAGGTGTATGAAGTCACAGAATGGAGGTGTGTGAAGTCAGAATGAAGGTGTGTGAAGTCACAGAATGGAGGTGTGTGAAGTCACAGAATGGATGTTTGTGAAGTGAGAATGAAGGTGTTTGAACTCATAGAGTGGAGGTGTGTGAAGTCACAGAATGGCGGTGTGTGAAGTGAGATTGGAGGTGTGTGATATCACAGAATGGAGGTGTGTGAAGTCATAGAATGGAGGTGTGTGAAGTCATAAAATGGAGGTGTGTGAACTCATAGAATGGAGGTGTGTGAAGTCAAAATGGAGTTGTGTGAAGTCATAGAATGGTGTTTTTTGATGTCAACGAATGGAGGTGTGTGAAGTCATAGAATGGAGGTGTGTGAAGTCAGAGAATGGATGTTTCTGAAGTAAGAATGAAGGTGTGTGAAGTCATAGAATGGAGGTGTGTGAAGTCAAATTGGAGGTGTGTGAACTCATAGAATGGAGGTGTGTGAACTCATAGAATGGAGGTGTGTGAAGTCATGGAATGGAGGTGTGTGAAGTCACAGAATGGAAGTGTGTGAAGACAAAACGGAGGTGTGTGAAGTCACAGAATTGAGGTGTGTGAAGTCACAGAATGGAGGTGTGTGAAGTCAAAAAGGTGGTGTGTGAAGTCACAGAATGGAGGTGTGTGAAGTCATAGAATGGAGGTGTGTGAAATCATAGAATGGAGGTATGTGAAGTCAGAATGGAGGTGTGTGAAGTCACAGAATTGAGGTGTGTGAAGTCACAGAATGGAGGTGTGTGAAGTCAGAATGAAGGTGGAGGTGTGTTAAGTCAGAATGAAGGTGTGTGAAGTCACAGAATGGAGGTGTGTGAAGTCACAGAATGGATGTTTGTGAAGTAAGAATGAAGGTGTTTGAAGTCATAGAGTGGAGGTGTGCGAACTCACAGAATAGAGGTGTGTGAAGTCATAGAATGGAGGTGTGTGAAGTCATAGAATTGAGGTGTGTGAAGTCATAGAATGGAGGTGTGTGAAGTCATAAAATGGAGATGTGTGAACTCATAGAATGGAGGTGTGTGAAGTCAAAATGGAGTTGTGTGAAATCATAGAATGTTGTTTTTTGATGTCAACGAATGGAGGTGTGTGAAGTCATAGAATGGAGGTGAGTGAAGTCAGATTGGAGGTGTGTGAAATCACAGAATGGAGGTGTGTGAAGTCACAGAATGGAGGTGTGTGAACTCAGAATGTAGGTGTGTGAAGCCACAGAATGGAGGTGTGTGAAGTCATAGATGGGAAGTGTGTGAAATGATTGAATGGAGGTGTGTGAAGTCACAGAATTGAGGTGTGTGAAGTCAGAATGGAGGTGTGTGAACTCAGAATGGAGGTTTGTGAAGTCATAGAATTGAGGTGTGTGAAGTCACAGAATGGAGGTGTGTGAAGTCATAGAATGGAGGTGTGTGAAGTCATAAAATGGAGGTGTGTGAATTCATAGAATGGAGGTGTGTGAAGTCACAATGGAGTTTTGTGAAGTCATAGAATGGTTGTTTTTGATGTCAACAAATGGAGGTGAGTGAAGTCAGATTGGAGGTGTGTGAAATCACAGAATGGAGGTGTGTCAACTCAGAAATGAGGTGAATGAAGTCATAGAATGGAGGTGTGTGAAGTCATAGAATGGAGGTGTGTGAAATCATAGAATGGAGGTGTGTGAAGTCAAAGAATTGAGGTGTGTGAAGTCAGAATGGAGGTGTGTGAAGTCATACAATGGAAGTGTGTGAAGTCATAGAATGGAGGTCTGTGAACTCAGAATGGGGGTTTGTGAAGTCATAGAATGGTGGTGTGTGAACTCAGAAAGGAGGTGTGTGAAGTCACAGAATGGAGGTGTGTGAAGTCACAGAATGGAGGTGTGTGAACCCAAAATGGAGGTGAGTGAAGCCACAGAATGGAGGTGTGTGAAGTCATAGAATGGAAGTGTGTGAAGTCGTAGAATGGAGGTGTGTGAAGGAAGAATGGAGGGGTGTGAAGTCACAGAATGGAGGTGTGTGAATTCAGAATGGAGGTGTGTGAAGTCACAGAATGGAGGTGTCTGAAGTCAGAATGGAGGTGTGTGAAGTCACAGAATTGAGGTGTATGAAGTCACAGAATGGAGGTGTGTGAAGTCTGAATGAAGGTGTGTGAAGTCACAGAATGGAGGTGTGTGAAGTCACAGAATGGATGTTTGTGAAGTAAGAATGAAGGTGTTTGAAGTCATAGAGTGGAGGTGTGTGAAGTCACAGAATGGAGGTATGTGAAGTGAGATTGGAGGTGTGTGATATCACAGAATGGAGGTGTGTGAAGTCATAGAATGGAGGTGTGTGAAGTCATAAAATGGAGGTGTGTGAACTCATAGAATGGAGGTGTGTGAAGTCAAAATGGTGTTGTGTGAAGTCATAGAATGGTGTTTTTTGATGTCAACGATGGAGGTGTGTGAAGTCATAGAATGGAGGTGTGTGAATTCAGATTGGAGGTGTGTGAAATCACAGAATGGAGGTGTGTGAAGTCACAGAATGGAGGTGTGTGAATTCATAGAATGGTGGTGTGTGAAGTCACAATGGAGTTGTGTGAAGTCATAGAATGGTTGTTTTTGATGTCAACGAATGGAGGTGTTTGAAGTCATAGAATGGAGGGGAGTGAAGTCAGATTGGAGGTGTGTGAAATCACAGAATGCAGGTGTGTCAACTCAGAAATGAGGTGTGTGAAGTCATAGAATGGAGGTGTGTCAAGTCATAGAATGGAAGTGTGTGAAATCATAAAATGGAGATGTGTGAAGTCATAGAATTGAGGTGTGTGAAGTCAGAATGGAGGTGTGTGAAGTCAGAATGGAGGTGTGTGAAGTCATAGAATGGAAGTGTGTGAAGTCATAGAATGGAGGTCTGTGAACTCAGAATGGAGGTGTGTTAATTCATAGAATGGAGGTGTGTGAAGTCATAGAATGGAGGTGTGTGAATTCATAGAATGGAGGTGTGTGAAGTCACAGGATCGAGGTGTGTGAAGTCACAGAATGGAGGTGTGTGAAGTCACAGAATGGAGGTGTGTGAAGTCAGAATGGAGGTGTGTGAAGCCACAGAATGGAGGTGTGTGAAGTCACAGAATGGAGGTTTGTGAAGTCATAGAATGGAGGTGTGTGAAGTCAGAGAATGGATGTTTCTGAAGTAAGAATGAAGGTGTGTGAAGTCATAGAATGGAGGTGTGTGAAGTCAAATTGGAGGTGTGTGAACTCATAGAATTGAGGTGTGTGAACTCATAGAATTTAGGTGTGTGAAGTCATGGAATGGAGGTGTGTGAAGTCAAAGAATGGAGGTGTGTGAAGTGAAACAATAGAGGTGTGTGAAGTCAGAGAATGGAGGGGTGTGAAGTCACAGAATGGAAGTGTGTGAAGTCAAAACGGAGGTGTGTGAAGCCACAGAATGGAGGTGTGTGAAGTCACAGAATGGAGGTGTGTGAAGTCAGAATTGAGGTGTGTGAAGTCACAGAATTGAGGTGTATGAAGTCACAGAATGGAGGTGTGTGAAGTCAGAATGAAGGTGTGTGAAGTCACAGAATGGAGGTGTGTGAAGTCACAAAATGGATGTTTGTGAAGTGAGAATGAAGGTGTTTGAACTCATAGAGGGGAGGTGTGTGAAGTCACAGAATGGAGGTGTGTGAAGTGAGATTGGAGGTGTGTGATATCACAGAATGGAGGTGTGTGAAGCCATAGAATGGAGGTGTGTGAAGTCATAAAATGGAGGTGTGTGAACTCATAGAATGGAGGTGTGTGAAGTCAAAATGGAGTTGTGTGAAGTCATAGACTGGTGTTTTTTGATGTCAACGAATGGAGGTGTGTGAAGTCATAGAATGGAGGTGTGTGAAGTCAGAGAATGGATGTTTCTGTAGTAAGAATGAAGGTGTGTGAAGTCATAGAATGGAGGTGTGTGAAGTCAAATTGGAGGTGTGTGAACTCATAGAATGGTGGTGCGTGAACTCATAGAATGGAGGTGTGTGAAGTCATGGAATGGAGGTGTGTGAAGTCACAGAATGGAAGTGTGTGAAGTCAAAACGGAGGTGTGTGAAGTCACAGAATGGAGGTGTGTGAAGTCACAGAATGGAGGTGTGTGAAGTCAAAAAGGTGGTGTGTGAAGTCACAGAATGGAGGTGTGTCAAGTCATAGAATGGAGGTGTGTGAAATCATAGAATGGAGGTATGTGAAGTCAGAATGGAGGTGTGTGAAGTCACAGAATTGAGGTGTGTGAAGTCACAGAATGGAGGTGTGTGAAGTCAGAATGAAGGTGTGTGAAGTCACAGAATGGAGGTGTGTGAAGTCACAGAATGGATGTTTGTGAAGTTAAAATGAAGGTGTTTGAAGTCATAGAGTGGAGGTGTGTGAACTCACAGAATAGAGGTGTGTGCAGTCATAGAATGGAGGTGTGTGAAGTCATAGAATTGAGGTGTGTGAAGTCATAGAATGGAGGTGTGTGAAGTCATAAAATGGAGATGTGTGAACTCATAGAATGGAGGTGTGTGAAGTCAAAATGGAGTTGTGTGGAATCATAGAATGTTGTTTTTTGATGTCAAGGAATGGAGCTGTGTGAAGTCATAGAATGGAAGTGAGTGAAGTCAGATTGGAGGTGTGTGAAATCACAGAATGGAGGTGTGTGAAGCCACAGAATGGAGGTGTGTGAACTCAGAATGTAGGTGTGTGAAGCCACAGAATGGAGGTGTGTGAAGTCATAGATGGGAAGTGTGTGAAATCATTAAATGGAGGTGTGTGAAGTCACAGAATTGAGGTGTGTGAAGTCAGAATGGAGGTGTGTGAACTCAGAATGGAGGTTTGTGAAGTCATAGAATTGAGGTGTGTGAAGTCACAGAATGGAGGTGTGTGAAGTCATAGAATGGAGGTGTGTGAAGTCATAAAATGGAGGTGTGTGAATTCATAGAATGGAGGTGTGTGAAGTCACAATGGAGTTTTGTGAAGTCATAGAATGGTTGTTTTTGATGTCAACAAATGGAGGTGAGTGAAGTCAGATTGGAGGTGTGTGAAATCACAGAATGGAGGTGTGCCAACTCAGAAATGAGGTGTGTGAAGTCATAGAATGGAGGTGTGTGAAGTCATAGAATGGAGGTGTGTGAAATCATAGAATGGAGGTGTGTGAAGTCAAAGAATTGAGGTGTGTGAAGTCAGAATGGAGGTGTGTGAAGTCATACAATGGAAGTGTGTGAAGTCATAGAATGGAGGTCTGTGAACTCAGAATGGGGGTTTGTGAAGTCATAGAATGGTGGTGTGTGAACTCAGAAAGGAGGTGTGTGAAGTCAAAGAATGGAGGTGTGTGAAGTCACAGAATGGAGGTGTGTGAACCCAAAATGGAGGTGAGTGAAGCCACAGAATGGAGGTGTGTGAAGTCATAGAATGGAAGTGTGTGAAGTCGTAGAATGGAGGTGTGTCAAGGAAGAATGGAGGGGTGTGAAGTCACAGAATGGAGGTGTGTGAATTCGGAATGGAGGTGTGTGAAGTCACAGAATGGAGGTGTCTGAAGTCAGAATGGAGGTGTGTGAAGTCACAGAATTGAGGTGTATGAAGTCACAGAATGGAGGTGTGTGAAGTCAGAATGAAGGTGTGTGAAGTCACAGAATGGAGGTGTGTGAAGTCACAGAATGGATGTTTGTGAAGTAAGAATGAAGGTGTTTGAAGTCATACAGTGGAGGTGTGTGAAGTCACAGAATGGAGGTGTGTGAAGTGAGATTGGAGGTGTGTGATATCACAGAATGGAGGTGTGTGAAGTCATAGAATGGAGGTGTGTGAAGTCATAAAATGGAGGTGTGTGAACTCATAGAATGGAGGTGTGTGAAGTCAAAATGGTGTTGTGTGAAGTCATAGAATGGTGCTTTTTGATGTCAACGATGGAGGTGTGTGAAGTCATAGAATGGAGGTGGGTGAATTCAGATTGGAGGTGTGTGAAATCACAGAATGGAGGTGTATGAAGTCACAGAATGGAGGTGTGTAAACTCAGAATGCAGGTGTGTGAAGCCACAGAATGGAGGTGTGTGAAGTCATAGATTGGAAGTGTGTGAAATCAGAGAATTGAGGTGTGCGAAGTCACAGAATTGAGGTGTGTGAAGTCAGAATGGAGGTGTGTGAAGTCAGAATGGAGGTGAGTGAAGGCATAGAATGGAGGTGTGTAAGTCATTGAATGGAGGTCTGTGAACTCAGAATGGAGGTTTGTAAAGTCATAGAATGGAGGTGTGTGAACTCAGAATGGAGGTGTGTGAAGTCACAGAATGGAGGTGTGTGAAGTCATAGAATTGAGGTTTGTGATCTCACAGAATGGAGGTGTGTTAATTCATAGAATGGAGGTGTGTGAAGTCATAGGATCGAGGTGTGTGAAGTCACAGAATGGAGGTGTGTGAAGTCACAGAATGGAGGTGTGTGAAGTCACAGAATGGAGGTGTGTGAACTCAGAATGTAGGTGTGTGAAGCCACAGAATGGAGGTGTGTGAAGTCATAGAATGGAAGTGTGTGAAATCATTGAATGGAGGTGTGTGAAGTCACAGAATTGAGGTGTGTGAAGTCAGAATGGAGGTGTGTGAAGTCAGAATGGAGGTGAGTGAAGTCATAGAATGGAGGTGTGTGAAGTCATAGAATGGAGGTCTGTGAACTCAGAATGGAGGTTTGTGAAGTCATAGCATGGAGGTGTGTGAAGTCACAGAATGGAGGTGTGTGAATTCATAGAATGGTGGTGTGTGAAGTCACAATGGAGTTGTGTGAAGTCATAGAATGGTTGTTTCTGATGTCAACGAATGGAGGTGTTTGAAGTCATAGAATGGAGGTGAGTGAAGTTAGATTGGAGGTGTGTGAAATCACAGAATGGAGGTGTGTCAACTCAGAAATGAGGTGTGTGAAGTCATAGAATGGAGGTGTGTCAAGTCATAGAATGGAAGTGTGTGAAATCATAGAATGGAGGTGTGTGAAGTCAAAGAATTGAGGTGTGTGAAGTCAGAATGGAGGTGTGTGAAGTCAGAATGGTGGTGTGTGAAGTCATAGAATGGAAGTGTGTGAAGTCATAGAATGGAGGTCTGTGAACTCAGAATGGAGGTGTGTGAAGTCATAGAATGGAGGTGTGTGAAGTCATAGAATGGAGGTGTGTGAATTCATAGAATGGAGGTGTGTGAAGTCACAGGATCGAGGTGTGTGAAGTCACAGAATGGAGGTGTGTGAAGTCACAGAATGGAGGTGTGTGAAGTCAGAATGGAGGTGTGTGAAGCCACAGAATGGAGGTGTGTGAAGTCACAGAATGGAGGTTTGTGAAGTCATAGAATGGAGGTGTGTGAAGTCAGAGAATGGATGTTTCTGAAGTAAGAATGAAGGTGTGTGAAGTCATAGAATGGAGGTGTGTGAAGTCAAATTGGAGGTGTGTGAACTCATAGAATTGAGGTGTGTGAACTCATAGAATTTAGGTGTGTGAAGTCATGGAATGGAGGTGTGTGAAGTCAAAGAATGGAGGTGTGTGAAGTGAAACAATAGAGGTGTGTGAAGTCAGAGAATGGAGGGGTGTGAAGTCACAGAATGGAAGTGTGTGAAGTCAAAACGGAGGTGTGTGAAGCCACAGAATGGAGGTGTGTGAAGTCACAGAATGGAGGTGTGTGAAGTCAGAATTGAGGTGTGTGAAGTCACAGAATTGAGGTGTATGAAGTCACAGAATGGAGGTGTGTGAAGTCATACAATGGAAGTGTGTGAAGTCATAGAATGGAGGTCTGTGAACTCAAAATGGGGGTTTGTGAAGTCATAGAATGGTGGTGTGTGAACTCAGAAAGGAGGTGTGTGAAGTCACAGAATGGAGGTGTGTGAAGTCACAGAATGGAGGTGTGTGAACCCAAAATGGAGGTGAGTGAAGCCACAGAATGGAGGTGTGTGAAGTCATAGAATGGAAGTGTGTGAAGTCGTAGAATGGAGGTGTGTGAAGGAAGAATGGAGGGGTGTGAAGTCACAGAATGGTGGTGTGTGAATTCAGAAAGGAGGTGTGTGAAGTCACAGAATGGAGGTGTCTGAAGTCAGAATGGAGGTGTGTGAAGTCACAGAATTGAGGTGTATGAAGTCACAGAATGGAGGTGTGTGAAGTCAGAATGAAGGTGTGTGAAGTCACAGAATGGTGGTGTGTGAAGTCACAAAATGGATGTTTGTGAAGTAAGAATGAAGGTGTTTGAAGTCATAGAGTGGAGGTGTGTGAAGTCACAGAATGGAGGTGTGTGAAGTGAGATTGGAGGTGTGTGATATCACAGAATGGAGGTGTGTGAAGTCATAGAATGGAGGAGTGTGAAGTCATAAAATGGAGGTGTGTGAACTCATAGAATGGAGGTGTGTGAAGTCAAAATGGTGTTGTGTGAAGTCATAGAATGGTGTTTTTTGATGTCAACGATGGAGGTGTGTGAAGTCATAGAATGGAGGTGTGTGAATTCAGATTGGAGGTGTGTGAAATCACAGAATGGAGGTGTGTGAAGTCACAGAATGGAGGTGTGTAAACTCAGAATGCAGGTGTGTGAAGCCACAGAATGGAGGTGTGTGAAGTCATAGATTGGAAGTGTGTGAAATCATAGGATTGAGGTGTGCGAAGTCACAGAATTGAGGTGTGTGAAGTCAGAATGGAGGTGTGTGAAGTCAGAATGGAGGTGAGTGAAGGCATAGAATGGAGGTGTGTGAAGTCATTGAATGGAGGTCTGTGAACTCAGAATGGAGGTTTGTGAAGTCATAGAATGGAGGTGTGTGAACTCAGAATGGAGGTGTGTGAAGTCACAGAATGGAGGTGTGTGAAGTCATAGAATTGAGGTTTGGGATCTCACAGAATGGAGGTGTGTTAATTCATAGAATGGAGGTGTGTGAAGTCATAGGATCGAGGTGTGTGAAGTCACAGAATGGAGGTGTGTGAAGTCACAGAATGGAGGTGTGTGAAGTCACAGAATGGAGGTGTGTGAACTCAGAATGTAGGTGTGTGAAGCCACAGAATGGAGGTGTGTGAAGTCATAGAATGGAAGTGTGTGAAATCATTGAATGGAGGTGTGTGAAGTCACAGAATTGAGGTGTGTGAAGTCAGAATGGAGGTGTGTGAAGTCAGAATGGAGGTGAGTGAAGTCATAGAATGGACGTGTGTGAAGTCATAGAATGGAGGTCTGTGAACTCAGAATGGAGGTTTGTGAAGTCATAGCATGGAGGTGTGTGAAGTCACAGAATGGAGGTGTGTGAATTCATAGAATGGTGGTGTGTGAAGTCACAATTTAGTTGTGTGAAGTCATAGAATGGTTGTTTTTCATGTCAACGAATGGAGGTGTTTGAAGTCATAGAATGGAGGTGAGTGAAGTCAGATTGGAGGTGTGTGAAATCACAGAATGCAGGTGTGTCAACTCAGAAATGAGGTGTGTGAAGTCATAGAATGGAGGTGTGTCAAGTCATAGAATGGAAGTGTGTGAAATCATAGAATGGAGATGTGTGAAGTCAAAGAATTGAGGTGTGTGAAGTCAGAATGGAGGTGTGTGAAGTCAGAATGGAGGTGTGTGAAGTCATAGAATGGAAGTGTGTGAAGTCATAGAATGGAGGTCTGTGAACTCAGAATGGAGGTGTGTGAAGTCATAGAATGGAGGTGTGTGAAGTCATAGAATGGAGGTGTGTGAATTCATAGAATGGAGGTGTGTGAAGTCACAGGATCGAGGTGTGTGAAGTCACAGAATGGAGGTGTGTGAAGTCACGGAATGGAGGTGTGTGAAGTCAGAATGGAGGTGTGTGAAGCCACAGAATGGAGGTGTGTGAAGTCACAGAATGGAGGTTTGTGAAGTCATAGAATGGAGGTGTGTGAAGTCAGAGAATGGATGTTTCTGAAGTAAGAATGAAGGTGTGTGAAGTCATGGAATGGAGGTGTGTGAAGTCAAATTGGAGGTGTGTGAACTCATAGAATTGAGGTGTGTGAATTCATAGAATTTAGGTGTGTGAAGTCATGGAATGGAGGTGTGTGAAGTCAAAGAATGGAGGTGTGTGAAGTGAAACAATAGAGGTGTGTGAAGTCAGAGAATGGAGGGGTGTGAAGACACAGAATGGAAGTGTGTGAAGTCAAAACGGAGGTGTGTGAAGCCACAGAATGGAGGTGTGTGAAGTCACAGAATGGAGGTGTGTGAAGTCAGAATTGAGGTGTGTGAAGTCACAGAATTGAGGTGTATGAAGTCACAGAATGGAGGTGTGTGAAGTCAGAATGAAGGTGTGTGAAGTCACAGAATGGAGGTGTGTGAAGTCACAGAATGGATGTTTGTGAAGTGAGAATGAAGGTGTTTGAACTCATAGAGTGGAGGTGTGTGAAGTCACAGAATGACGGTGTGTGAAGTGAGATTGGAGGTGTGTGATATCACAGAATGGAGGTGTGTGAAGTCATAGAATGGAGGTGTGTGAAGTCATAAAATGGAGGTGTGTGAACTCATTGAATGGAGCTGTGTGAAGTCAAAATGGAGTTGTGTGAAGTCATAGAATGGTGTTTTTTGATGTCAACGAATGGAGGTGTGTGAAGTCATAGAACGGAGGTGTGTGAAGTCAGAGAATGGATGTTTCTGAAGTAAGAATGAAGGTGTGTGAAGTCATAGAATGGAGGTGTGTGAAGTCAAATTGGAGGTGTGTGAACTCATAGAATGGAGGTGTGTGAACTCATAGAATGGAGGTGTGTGAAGTCATGGAATGGAGGTGTGTGAAGTCACAGAATGGAAGTGTGTGAAGTCAAAACGGAGGTGTGTGAAGTCACAGAATTGAGGTGTGTGAAGTCACAGAATGGAGGTGTGTGAAGTCAAAAAGGTGGTGTGTGAAGTCACAGAATGGAGGTGTGTGAAGTCATAGAATGGAGGTGTGTGAAATCATAGAATGGAGGTATGTGAAGTCAGAATGGAGGTGTGTGAAGTCACAGAATTGAGGTGTGTGAAGTCACAGAATGGAGGTGTGTGAAGTCAGAATGAAGGTGTGTGAAGTCACAGAATGGAGGTGTGTGAAGTCACAGAATGGATGTTTGTGAAGTAAGAATGAAGGTGTTTGAAGTCATAGAGTGGAGGTGTGTGAACTCACAGAATAGAGGTGTGTGAAGTCATAGAATGGAGGTGTGTGAAGTCATAGAATTGAGGTGTGTGAAGTCATAGAATGGAGGTGTGTGAAGTCATAAAATGGAGATGTGTGAACTCATAGAATGGAGGTGTGTGAAGTCAAAATGGAGTTGTGTGAAATCATAGAATGTTGTTTTTTGATGTCAACGAATGGAGGTGTGTGAAGTCATAGAATGGAGGTGAGTGAAGTCAGATTGGAGGTGTGTGAAATCACAGAATGGAGGTGTGTGAAGTCACAGAATGGAGGTGTGTGAACTCAGAATGTAGGTGTGTGAAGCCACAGAATGGAGGTGTGTGAAGTCATAGATGGGAAGTGTGTGAAATGATTGAATGGAGGTGTGTGAAGTCACAGAATTGAGGTGTGTGAAGTCAGAATGGAGGTGTGTGAACTCAGAATGGAGGTTTGTGAAGTCCTAGAATTGAGGTGTGTGAAGTCACAGAATGGAGGTGTGTGAAATCATAGAATGGAGGTGTGTGAAGTCATAAAATGGAGGTGTGTGAATTCATAGAATGGAGGTGTGTGAAGTCACAATGGAGTTTTGTGAAGTCATAGAATGGTTGTTTTTGATGTCAACAAATGGAGGTGAGTGAAGTCAGATTGGAGGTGTGTGAAATCACAGAATGGAGGTGTGTCAACTCGGAAATGAGGTGAATGAATTCATAGAATGGAGGTGTGTGAAGTCATAAAATGGAGGTGTGTGAAATCATAGAATGGAGGTGTGTGAAGTCAAAGAATTGAGGTGTGTGAAGTCAGAATGGAGGTGTGTGAAGTCATACAATGGAAGTGTGTGAAGTCATAGAATGGAGGTCTGTGAACTCAGAATGGGGGTTTGTGAAGTCATAGAATGGTGGTGTGTGAACTCAGAAAGGAGGTGTGTGAAGTCACAGAATGGAGGTGTGTGAAGTCATAGAATGGAAGTGTGTGAAGTCGTAGAATGGAGGTGTGTGAAGGAAGAATGGAGGGGTGTGAAGTCACAGAATGGAGGTGTGTGAATTCAGAATGGAGGTGTGTGAAGTCACAGAATGGAGGTGTCTGAAGTCAGAATGGAGGTGTGTGAAGTCACAGAATTGAGGTGTATGAAGTCACAGAATGGAGGTGTGTGAAGTCAGAATGAAGGTGTGTGAAGGCACAGAATGGAGGTGTGTGAAGTCACAGAATGGATGTTTGTGAAGTAAGAATGAAGGTGTTTGAAGTCGTAGAGTGGAGGTGTGTGAAGTCACAGAATGGAGGTGTGTGAAGTGAGATTGGAGGTGTGTGATATCACAGAATGGAGGTGTGTGAAGTCATAGAATGGAGGTGTGTGAAGTCATAAAATGGAGGTGTGTGAACTCATAGAATGGAGGTTTGTGAAGTCAAAATGATGTTGTGTGAAGTCATAGAAGGGTGTTTTTTGATGTCAACGATGGAGGTGTGTGAAGTCATAGAATGGAGGTGTGTGAATTCAGATTGGAGGTGTGTGAAATCACAGAATGGAGGTGTGTGAAGTCACAGAATGGAGGTGTGTGAATTCATAGAATGGTGGTGTGTGAAGTCACAATGGAGTTGTGTGAAGTCATAGAATGGTTGTTTTTGATGTCAACGAATGGAGGTGTTTGAAGTCATAGAAAGGAGGTGAGTGAAGTCAGATTGGAGGTGTGTGAAATCACAGAATGCAGGTGTGTCAACTCAGAAATGAGGTGTGTGAAGTCATAGAATGGAGGTGTGTCAAGTCATAGAATGGAAGTGTGTGAAATCATAGAATGGAGATGTGTGAAGTCAAAGAATTGAGGTGTGTGAAGTCAGAATGGAGGTGTGTGAAGTCAGAATGGAGGTGTGTGAAGTCATAGAATGGAAGTGTGTGAAGTCATAGAATGGAGGTCTGTGAACTCAGAATGGAGGTGTGTGAAGTCATAGAATGGAGGTGTGTGAAGTCATAGAATGGAGGTGTGTGAATTCATAGAATGGAGGTGTGTGAAGTCACAGGATCGAGGTGTGTGAAGTCACAGAATGGAGGTGTGTGAAGTCACGGAATGGAGGTGTGTGAAGTCAGAATGGAGGTGTGTGAAGCCACAGAATGGAGGTGTGTGAAGTCACAGGATCGAGGTGTGTGAAGTCACAGAATGGAGGTGTGTGAAGTCACAGAATGGAGGTGTGTGAAGTCAGAATGGAGGTGTGTGAAGCCACAGAATGGAGGTGTGTGAAGTCACAGAATGGAGGTTTGTGAAGTCATAGAATGGAGGTGTGTGAAGTCAGAGAATGGATGTTTCTGAAGTAAGAATGAAGGTGTGTGAAGTCATAGAATGGAGGTGTGTGAGGTCAAATTGGAGGTGTGTGAACTCATAGAATTGAGGTGTGTGAACTCATAGAATTTAGGTGTGTGAAGTCATGGAATGGAGGTGTGTGAAGTCAAAGAATGGAGGTGTGTGAAGTGAAACAATAGAGGTGTGTGAAGTCAGAGAATGGAGGGGTGTGAAGTCACAGAATGGAAGTGTGTGAAGTCAAAACGGAGGTGTGTGAAGCCACAGAATGGAGGTGTGTGAAGTCACAGAATGGAGGTGTGTGAAGTCAGAATTGAGGTGTGTGAAGTCACAGAATTGAGGTGTATGAAGTCACAGAATGGAGGTGTGTGAAGTCAGAATGAAGGTGTGTGAAGTCACAGAATGGAGGTGTGTGAAGTCACAGAATGTATGTTTGTGAAGTGAGAATGAAGGTGTTTGAACTCATAGAGTGGAGGTGTGTGAAGTCACAGAATGGAGGTGTGTGAAGTGAGATTGGAGGTGTGTCATATCACAGAATGGAGGTGTGTGAAGTCATAGAATGGAGGTGTGTGAAGTCATAAAATGGAGGTGTGTAAACTCATAGAATGGAGGTGTGTGAAGTCAAAATGGAGTTGTGTGAAGTCATAGACTGGTGTTTTTTGATGTCAACGAATGGAGGTGTGTGAAGTCATAGAATGGAGGTGTGTGAAGTCAGAGAATGGATGTTTCTGTAGTAAGAATGAAGGTGTGTGAAGTCATAGAATGGAGGTGTGTGAAGTCAAATTGGAGGTGTGTGAACTCATAGAATGGTGGTGTGTGAACTCATAGAATGGAGGTGTGTGAAGTCATGGAATGGAGGTGTGTGAAGTCACAGAATGGAAGTGTGTGAAGTCAAAACGGAGGTGTGTGAAGTCACAGAATGGAGGTGTGTGAAGTCACAGAATAGAGGTGTGTGAAGTCAAAAAGGTGGTGTGTGAAGTCACAGAATGGAGGTGTGTCAAGTCATAGAATGGAGGTGTGTGAAATCATAGAATGGAGGTATGTGAAGTCAGAATGGAGGTGTGTGAAGTCACAGAATTGAGGTGTGTGAAGTCACAGAATGGAGGTGTGTGAAGTCAGAATGAAGGTGTGTGAAGTCACAGAATGGAGGTGTGTGAAGTCACAGAATGGATGTTTGTGAAGTAAAAATGAAGGTGTTTGAAGTCATAGAGTGGAGGTGTGTGAACTCACAGAATAGAGGTGTGTGAAGTCATAGAATGGAGGTGTGTGAAGTCATAGAATTGAGGTGTGTGAAGTCATAGAATGGAGGTGTGTGAAGTCATAAAATGGAGATGTGTGAACTCATAGAATGGAGGTGTGTGAAGTCAAAATGGAGTTGTGTGAAATCATAGAATGTTGTTTTTTGATGTCAACGAATGGAGGTGTGTGAAGTCATAGAATGGAGGTGAGTGAAATCAGATTGGAGGTGTGTGAAATCACAGAATGGAGGTGTGTGAAGTCACAGAATGGAGGTGTGTGAACTCAGAATGTAGGTGTGTGAAGCCACAGAATGGAGGTGTGTGAAGTCATAGATGGGAAGTGTGTGAAATCATTGAATGGAGGTGTGTGAAGTCACAGAATTGAGGTGTGTGAAGTCAGAATGGAGGTGTGTGAACTCAGAATGGAGGTTTGTGAAGTCATAGAATTGAGGTGTGTGAAGTCACAGAATGGAGGTGTGTGAAGTCATAGAATGGAGGTGTGTGAAGTCATAAAATGGAGGTGTGTGAATTCATAGAATGGAGGTGTGTGAAGTCACAATGGAGTTTTGTGAAGTCATAGAACGGTTGTTTTTGATGTCAACAAATGGAGGTGAGTGAAGTCAGATTGGAGGTGTGTGAAATCACAGAATGGAGGTGTGTCAACTCAGAAATGAGGTGTGTGAAGTCATAGAATGGAGGTGTGTGAAGTCATAGAATGGAGGTGTTTGAAATCATAGAATGGAGGTGTGTGAAGTCAAAGAATTGAGGTGTGTGAAGTCAGAATGGAGGTGTGTGAAGTCATACAATGGAAGTGTGTGAAGTCATAGAATGGAGGTCTGTGAACTCAGAATGGGGGTTTGTGAAGTCATAGAATGGTGGTGTGTGAACTCAGAAAGGAGGTGTGTGAAGTCAAAGAATGGAGGTGTGTGAAGTCACAGAATGGAGGTGTGTGAACCCAAAATGGAGGTGAGTGAAGCCACAGAATGGAGGTGTGTGAAGTCATAGAATGGAAGTGTGTGAAGTCGTAGAATGGAGGTGTGTGAAGAAAGAATGGAGGGGTGTGAAGTCACAGAATGGAGGTGTGTGAATTCGGAATGGAGGTGTGTGAAGTCACAGAATGGAGGTGTCTGAAGTCAGAATGGAGGTGTGTGAAGTCACAGAATTGAGGTGTATGAAGTCACAGAATGGAGGTGTGTGAAGTCAGAATGAAGGTGTGTGAAGTCACAGAATGGAGGTGTGTGAAGTCACAGAATGGATGTTTGTGAAGTAAGAATGAAGGTGTTTGAAGTCATAGAGTGGAGGTGTGTGAAGTCACAGAATGGAGGTGTGTGAAGTGAGATTGGAGGTGTGTGATATCACAGAATGGAGGTGTGTGAAGTCATAGAATGGAGGTGTGTGAAGTCATAAAATGGAGGTGTGTGAACTCATAGAATGGAGGTGTGTGAAGTCAAAATGGTGTTGTGTGAAGTCATAGAATGGTGCTTTTTGATGTCAACGATGGAGGTGTGTGAAGTCATAGAATGGAGGTGGGTGAATTCAGATTGGAGGTGTGTGAAATCACAGAATGGAGGTGTATGAAGTCACAGAATGGAGGTGTGTAAACTCAGAATGCAGGTGTGTGAAGCCACAGAATGGAGGTGTGTGAAGTCATAGATTGGAAGTGTGTGAAATCATAGAATTGAGGTGTGCGAAGTCACAGAATTGAGGTGTGTGAAGTCAGAATGGAGGTGTGTGAAGTCAGAATGGAGGTGAGTGAAGGCATAGAATGGAGGTGTGTGAAGTCATTGAATGGAGGTCTGTGAACTCAGAATGGAGGTTTGTAAAGTCATAGAATGGAGGTGTGTGAACTCAGAATGGAGGTGTGTGAACTCACAGAATGGAGGTGTGTGAAGTCATAGAATTGAGGTTTGTGATCTCACAGAATGGAGGTGTGTTAATTCATAGAATGGAGGTGTGTGAAGTCATAGGATCGAGGTGTGTGAAGTCACAGAATGGAGGTGTGTGAAGTCACAGAATGGAGGTGTGTGAAGTCACAGAATGGAGGTGTGTGAACTCAGAATGTAGGTGTGTGAAGCCACAGAATGGAGGTGTGTGAAGTCATAGAATGGAAGTGTGTGAAATCATTGAATGGAGGTGTGTGAAGTCACAGAGTTGAGGTGTGTGAAGTCAGAATGGAGGTGTGTGAAGTCAGAATGGAGGTGAGTGAAGTCATAGAATGGAGGTGTGTGAAGTCATAGAATGGAGGTCTGTGAACTCAGAATGGAGGTTTGTGAAGTCATAGCATGGAGGTGTGTGAAGTCACAGAATGGAGGTGTGTGAATTCATAGAATGGTGGTGTGTGAAATCATAATGGAGTTGTGTGAAGTCATAGAATGGTTGTTTCTGATGTCAACGAATGGAGGTGTTTGAAGTCATAGAATGGAGGTGAGTGAAGTCAGATTGGAGGTGTGTGAAATCACAGAATGGAGGTGTGTCAACTCAGAAATGAGGTGTGTGAAGTCATAGAATGGAGGTGTGTCAAGTCATAGAATGGAAGTGTGTGAAATAATAGAATGGAGGTGTGTGAAGTCAAAGAATTGAGGTGTGTGAAGTCAGAATGGAGGTGTGTGAAGTCAGAATGGTGGTGTGTGAAGTCATAGAATGGAAGTGTGTGAAGTCATAGAATGGAGGTCTGTGAACTCAGAATGGAGGTGTGTGAAGTCATAGAATGGAGGTGTGTGAAGTCATAGAATGGAGGTGTGTGAATTCATAGAATGGAGGTGTGTGAAGTCACAGGATCGAGGTGTGTGAAGTCACAGAATGGAGGTGTGTGAAGTCACAGAATGGAGGTGTGTGAAGTCAGAATGGAGGTGTGTGAAGCCACAGAATGGAGGTGTGTGAAGTCACAGAATGGAGGTTTGTGAAGTCGTAGAATGGAGGTGTGTGAAGTCAGAGAATGGATGTTTCTGAAGTAAGAATGAAGGTGTGTGAAGTCATAGAATGGAGGTGTGTGAAGTCAAATTGGAGGTGTGTGAACTCATAGAATTGAGGTGTGTGAACTCATAGAATTTAGGTGTGTGAAGTCATGGAATGGAGGTGTGTGAAGTCAAAGAATGGAGGTGTGTGAAGTGAAACAATAGAGGTGTGTGAAGTCAGAGAATGGAGGGGTGTGAAGTCACAGAATGGAAGTGTGTGAAGTCAAAACGGAGGTGTGTGAAGCCACAGAATGGAGGTGTGTGAAGTCACAGAATGGAGGTGTGTGAAGTCAGAATTGAGGTGTGTGAAGTCACAGAATTGAGGTGTATGAAGTCACAGAATGGAGGTGTGTGAAGTCAGAATGAAGGTGTGTGAAGTCACAGAATGGAGGTGTGTGAAGTCACAGAATGGATGTTTGTGAAGTGAGAACGAAGGTGTTTGAACTCATAGAGTGGAGGTGTGTGAAGTCACAGAATGGAAGTGTGTGAAGTGAGATTGGAGGTGTGTGATATCACAGAATGGAGGTGTGTGAAGTCATAGAATGGAGGTGTGTGAAGTCATAAAATGGAGGTGTGTGAACTCATAGAATGGAGGTGTGTGAAGTCAAAATGGAGTTGTGTGAAGTCACAGAATGGTGTTTTTTGATGTCAACGAATGGAGGTGTGTGAAGTCATAGAATGGAGGTGTGTGAAGTCAGATTGGAGGTGTGTGAAATCACAGAATGGAGGTGTGTGAAGTCACAGAATGGAGGTGTGTGAATTCAGAATGGAGGTGTGTGAAGTCAGAATGGAGGTGAGTGAAGTCATAGAATGGAGGTGTGTGAATTCATTGAATGGAGGTCTGTGAACTCAGAATGGAGGTTTGTGAAGTCATATAATGGAGGTGTGTGAACTCAGAATGGAGGTGTTTGAAGTCACAGAATGTAGGTGTGTGAAGTCATAGAATGGAGGTTTGTGAACTCACAGAATGGAGGTGTGTTAATTCATAGAATGGAGGTGTGTGAAGTCATAGGATCGAGGTGTGTGAAGTCACAGAATGGAGGTGTGTGAAGTCACAGAATGGAGGTGTGTGAAGTCACAGAATGGAGGTGTGTGAACTCAGAATGTAGGTGTGTGAAGCCACAGAATGGAGGTGTGTGAAGTCATAGAATGGAAGTGTGTGAAGTCATAGAAAGGAGGTGTGTGAACTCAGAATGGAGGTGTGTGAAGTCACAGAATGGAGGTTTGTGATGTCATAGAATGGAGGTGTGTGAAGTCAGAGAATGGATGTTTCTGAAGTAAGAATGAAGGTGTGTGAAGTCATAGAATGGAGATGTGTGAAGTCAAATTGGAGGTGTGTGAACTCATAGAATGGAGGTGTGTGAACTCATAGAATGGAGGTTTGTGAAGTCATGGAATGGCGGTGTGTGAAGTCACAGAATGGAGGTTTGTGAAGTCATAGAATGGAGTTGTGGGAAGTCAGAGAATGGATGTTTCTGAAGTAAGAATGAAGGTGTGTGAAGTCATAGAATGGAGGTGTGTGAAGTCAAATTGGAGGTGTGTGAACTCATAGAATGGAGGTGTGTGAACTCATAGAATGGAGGTGTGTGAAGTCATGGAATGGAGGTGTGTGAAGTCACAGAATGGAAGTGTGTGAAGTCAAAACGGAGGTGTGTGAAGTCACAGAATGGAGGTGTGTGAAGTCAGAGAATGGAGTTGTGTGAAGTCAAAAAGGTGGTGTGTGAAGTCACAGAATGGAGGTGTGTGAAGTCATAGAATGGAGGTGTGTGAAATCATAGAATGGAGGTATGTGAAGTCAGAATGGAGGTGTGTGAAGTCAAAAAATTGAGGTGTGTGAAGTCACAGAATGGAGGTGTGTGAAGTCAGAATGAAGGTGTGTGAAGTCACAGAATGGAGGTGTGTGAAGTCACAGAATGGAGGTGTGTGAAGTCACAGAATGGAGGTGTGTGAACTCAGAATGGAGGTGTGTGAAGCCACAGAATGGAGGTGTGTGAAGTCATAGAAAGGAAGTGTGTGAAGTCATAGAATGGAGGTGTGTGAAGGAAGAATGGAGGGGTGTGAAGTCACAGAATGGAGGTGTGTGAATTCAGAATGGAGGTGTGTGAAGTTACAGAATGGAGGTTTGTGAAGTCATAGAATGGAGGTGTGTGAAGCCAGAGAATGGATGTTTCTGAAGTAAGAATGAAGGTGTTTGAAGTCATAGAATGGAGGTGTGTGAAGGCAAATTGGAAGTGTGTGAACTCATAGAATGGAGGTGTGTGAAGTCATGGAATGGAGGTGTGTGACGTCAAAGAATGGAGGTGTGTGAAGTGAAACAATAGAGGTGTGTGAAGTCACAGAATGGAAGTGTGTGAAGTCAAAACGGAGGTGTGTGAAGTCACAGAATGGAGGTGTGTGAAGTCACAGAATGGAGGTGTGTGAAGTCAAAAAGTGGTGTGTGAAGTCACAGAATGGAGGTGTGTGAAGTCATAGAATGGAGGTGTGTGAAATCATAGAATGGAGGTGTGTGAAGTCAGAATGGAGGTGTGTGAAGTCACAGAATTGAGGTGTATGAAGTCACAGAATGGAGGTGTGTGAAGTCAGAATGAAGGTGTGTGAAGTCACAGAATGGAGGTGTGTGAAGTCACAGAATGGATGTTTGTGAAGTAAGAATGAAGGTGTTTGAAGTCATACAGTGGAGGTGTGTGAAGTCACAGAATGGAGTTTTGTGAAGTCAGATTGGAGGTGTGAGAAATCAAAGAATGGAGGTGTGTGAAGTCATAGAATGGAGGTGTGTGAAGTCATAAAATGGAGGTGTGTGAACTCATAGAATGGAGGTGTGTGAAGTCAAAATGGAGTTGTGTGAAGTCATAGCATGGTGTTTTTTGATATCAACGAATGGAGGTGTGTGAAGTCATAGAATGGAGGTGTGTAAACTCAGAATGTAGGTGTGTGACGCCACAGAATGGAGGTGTGTGAAGTCATAGAATGGAAGTGTGTGAAATCATAGAATAGAGGTGTGTGAAGTCACAGAATTAAGGTGTGTGAAATCAGAATGGAGGTGTGTGAAGTCAGAATGGAGGTGAGTGAAGTCATAGAATGGAGGTGTGTGAAGTCATAGAATGGAGGTCTGTGAACTCAGAATGGAGGTTTGTGAAGTCATAGAAAAGTGTGTGAACTCAGAATGGAGGTGTGTGAAGTCACAGAATGGAGGTGTGTTAATTCATAGAATGGAGGTGTGTGAAGTCATAGGATCGAGGTGTGTGAAGTCACAGAATGGAGGTGTGTGAAGTCACAGAATGGAAGTGTGTGAAGTCACAGAATGGAGGTGTGTGAACTCAGAATGTAGGTGTGTGAAGCCACAGAATGGAGGTGTGTGAAGTCATAGAATGGAAGTGTGTGAAGTCATAGAAAGAGGTGTGTGAACTCAGAATGGAGGTGTGTGAAGTCACAGAATGGAGGTTTCTGAAGTCATAGAATGGAGGTGTGTGAAGTTAGAGAATGGATGTTTCTGAAGTAAGAATGAAGGTGTGTGAAGTCATAGAATGGAGATGTGTGAAGTCAAATTGAAGGTGTGTGAACTCATAGAATGGAGGTGTGTGAACTCATAGAATGGAGGTTTGTGAAGTCATGGAATGGCGGTGTTTGAAGTCAAAGAATGGAGGTGTGTGAAGTGAAACAATAGAGGTGTGTGAAGTCACAGAATGGAGGTGTGTGAAGTCACAGATTGGAAGTGTGTGAAGTCAAAACGGAGGTGTGTGAAGTCATAGAATGGAGGTGTGTGAAGTCATAGAATGTAGGTGTGTGAAGTCATAGAATGGAGGTGTGTAAAGTCATAAAATGGACGTGTGTGAACTCATAGAATGGAGGTGTGTGAAGTCAAAATGGAGTTGTGTGAAGTCATAGAATGGTGTTTTTTGATGTCAACGAATGGAGGTGTGTGAAGTCATAGAATGGAGGTGTGTGAAGTCAGATTGGAGGTGTGTGAAATCACAGAATGGAGGTGTGTTAAGTCACAGAATGGAGGTGTGTGAACTCAGAATGTAGGTGGGTGAAGCCACAGAATGGAGGTGTGTGAAGTCATAGAATGGAAATGTGTGAAATCATTGAATGGAGGTGTGTGAACTCACAGAATTGAGGTGTGTGAAGTCAGAATGGAGCTGTGTGAAGTCAGAATGGAGGTGAGTGAAGTCATAGAATGGAGGTGTGTGAAGTCATAGAATGGAGGTCTGTGAACTCAGAATGGAGGTTTGTGAATTCATAAAATGGAGGTGTGTGAATTCATAGAATGGAGGTGTGTGAAGTCACAATGGAGTTGTGTGAAGTCAGAATGGTGGTGTGTGAAGTCATAGAATGCAGGTGAGTGAAGTCAGATTGGAGGTGTGTGAAATCAAAGAATGGAGGTGTGTCTACTCAGAAATGAGGTGTGTGAAGTCATACAATGGAGGTGTGTGAAGTCATAGAATGTAAGTGTGTGAAATCATAGAATGGAGGTGTGTGAAGTCAAAGAATTGAGGTGTGTGATGTCAGAATTGAGGTGTGTGAAGTCAGAATGGTGGTGTGTGAAGTCATAGAATGGAAGTGTGTGAAGTCATAGAATGGAGGTCTATGAACTCAGAATGGGGGTTTGTGAAGTCATAGAATGGAGGTGTGTGAACTCAGAATGGAGGTGTGTCAAGTCACAGAATGGAGGTGTGTGAATTCATAGAATGGAGGTGTGTGAATTCATAGAATGGAGGTGTGTGAATTCATAGGATCGAGGTGTGTGAAGTCACAGAATGGAGGTGTGTGAAGTCACAGAATGGAGGTGTGTGAAGTCACACAATGGAGGTGTGTGAACTCAGAATGTAGGTGTGTGAAGCCACAGAATGGAGGTGTGTGAAGTCATAGAATGGAAGTGTGAGAAGTCATAGAAAGGTGGTGTGTGAACTCAGAATGGAGGTGTGTGAAGTCACAGAATGGAGGTTTGTGAAGTCATAGAATGGAGGTGTGTGAAGTCAGAGAATGGATGTTTCTGAAGTAAGAATGAAGGTGTGTGAAGTCATAGAATGGAGATGTGTGAAGTCAAATTGGAGGTGTGTGAACTCATAGAATAGAGGTGTGTGAACTCATAGAATGGAGGTTTGTGAAGTCATGGAATGGCGGTGTTTGAAGTCAAAGAATGGAGGTGTGTGAAGTGAAACAATAGAGGTGTGTGAAGTCACAGAATGGAGGTGTGTGATGTCACAGATTGGAAGTGTGTGAAGGCAAAACGGAGGTGTGTGGAGTCACAGAATGGAGGTGTGTGAAGTCACAGAATGGAGGTGTGTGAAGTCAAAAAGGTGGTGTGTGAAGTCACAGAATGGAGGTGTGTGAAGTCATAGAATGGAGGTGTGTGAAATCATAGAATGAAGGTATGTGAAGTCAGAATGGAGGTGTGTGAATTCACGGATTTGAGGTGTGTGAAGTCAAAGAACGGAGGTGTGTGAAGTCAGAATGAAGGTGTGTGAAGTCACAGAATGGAGGTGTGTGAAGTCACAGAATGGATGTTTGTGAAGTAAGAATGAAGGTGTTTGAAGTCATAGAGTGGAGGTGTGTGAAGTCACAGAATGGAGGTGTGTGAAGTCATAGAATGGAGGTGTGTGAAGTCATAGAATTGAGGTGTGTGAAGTCGTAGAATGGAGGTGTGTGAAGTCATAAAATGGAGGTGTGTGAACTCATAGAATGGAGGTGTGTGAAGTCAAAATGGAGTTGTGTGAAGTCATAGAATGGTGTTTTTTGATGTCAACGAATGGAGGTGTGTGCAGTCATAGAATGGAGGTGTGTGAAGTCACAGAATGGAGGTGTGTGAACTCAGAATGTAGGTGTGTGAAGCCACAGAATGGAGGTGTGTGAAGTCATAGAATGGAGGTGAGTGAAGTCAGATTGGAGGTGTGTGAAATCACAGAATGGAGGTGTGTCAACTAAGAAATGAGGTGTGTGAAGTCATGGAATGGAGGTGTGTGAAGTCATAGAATGGAAGTGTGTGAAATCATAGAATGGAGGTGAGTGAAGTCAAAGAATTGATGTGTGTGAAGTCAGAATGGAGGTGTGTGAAGTCAGAATGGAGGTGTGTGAAGTCATAGAATGGAAGTGTGTGAAGTCATAGAATGGAGGTCTGTGAACTTAGAATGGGGGTTTGTGAAGTCATAGAATGGAGGTGTGTGAACTCAGAATGGAGGTGTGTGAAGTCACAGAATGGAGGTGTTTGAAGTCTTAGAATGGAGGTGTGTGAAGTCAGAATGGAGGTGTGTGAAGTCACAGAATTGAGGTGTGTCAACACAGAATGGAGGTTTGTGAAGTCACATAATGGATGTGTGTGAAGTCACAGAATGGAGGTGTGTGAATTCATAGAATGGAGCCGTGTGAAGACCGAATGGAGGTGTGTGAAGTCAGAATGGAGGGGTGTGAAGTCAGAATGGAGGTGTGTGAAGTCACAGAATGGAGGTGTGTGAAGTCATAGAATGGAGGTGTGTGAAATCATAGAATGGAGGTGTGTGAAGTCAGAATGGATGTGTGTCAAGTCACAGAATTGAGGTGTGTGAAGTCAAAGAATGGAGGTGTGTGAAGTCAGAATGAAGGTGTGTGACGTCACAGAAAGGAGGTGTGTGAAGTCACAGAATGGATGTTTGTGAAGTAAGAATGAAGGTGTTTGAAGTCATAGAATGGAGGTGTGTGAAGTCAAAGAATGGAGGTGTGTGAAGTCATAGAATGGAGGTGTGTGAAGTCATAGAATTGAGGTGTGTGAAGTCATAGAATGGAGGTGTGTGAAGTCACAGAATGGAGGTTTGTGAAGTCAGAATGGAGGTGTGTGAAGTCATACACTGAGGTGGGTGAAGTCATAGAAAGGAGGTGTGGGAAGTCATAGAATGGAGGAGTGTGAAGTCATAGAGAGGAGGTGAGTGAAGTCACAGATTCGAGGTCTGTCATGTCATAGAATGGAGGTGTGTGAAGTCAGAATGGAGGTGTGTGAAATCATAGAATGGAGATGTGTGAACACATAGAATGGAGTTGTGTGACGTCACAATGGAAGAGTGTGAAGTCATAGAATGGAAGTGTGAGAAGTCACAGAATGGAGGTGTGTGAAGTCAGAATGGAGGTGTGTGAAGTCATAGAATGTAGGTGTGTGAAGTCATAGAATGGAGGTGTGTGAAGTCATAAAATGGAGGTGTGTGAACTCATAGAATGGAGGTGTGTGAAGTCAAAATGGAGTTGTGTGAAGTCATAGAATGGTGTTTTTTGATGTCAACGAATGGAGGTGTGTGAAGTCATAGAATGGAGGTGTGTGAAGTCAGATTGGAGGTGTGTGAAATCAGAGAATGGAGGTGTGTTAAGTCACAGAATGGAGGTGTGTGAACTCAGAATGTAGGTGTGTGAAGCCACAGAATGGAGGTGTGTGAAGTCATAGAATGGAAGTGTGTGAAATCATTGTATGGAGGTGTGTGAACTCACAGAATTGAGGTGTGTGAAGTCAGAATGGAGCTGTGTGAAGTCAGAATGGAGGTGAGTGAAGTCATAGAATGGAGGTGTGTGAAGTCATAGAATGGAGGTCTGTGAACTCCGAATGGAGGTTTGTCAAGTCACAGAATGGAGGTGTGTGAAGTCATAGAATGGGGGTGTGTGAAGTCATAGAATGGGGGTGTGTGAAGTCATAAAATGGAGGTGTGTGAATTCATAGAATGGAGGTGTGTGAAGTCACAATGGAGTTGTGTGAAGTCAGAATGGTGGTGTGTGAAGTCATAGAATGCAGGTGAGTGAAGTCAGATTGGAGGTGTGTGAAATCAAAGAATGGAGGTGTGTCTACTCAGAAATGAGGTGTGTGAAGTCATAGAATGGAGGTGTGTGAAGTCATAGAATGTAATTGTGTGAAATCATAGAATGGAGGTGTGTGAAGTCAAAGAATTGAGGTGTGTGATGTCAGAATTGAGGTGTGTGAAGTCAGAATGGTGGTGTGTGTAGTCATAGAATGGAAGTGTGTGAAGTCATAGAATGGAGGTCTATGAACTCAGAATGGGTGTTTGTGAAGTCATAGAATGGAGGTGTGTGAACTCAGAATGGAGGTGTGTGAAGTCACAGAATGGAGGTGTGTGAATTCATAGAATGGAGGTGTGTGAATTCATAGAATGGAGGTGTGTGAATTCATAGGATCGAGGTGTGTGAAGTCACAGAATGGAGGTGTGTGAAGTCACAGAATGGAGGTGTGTGAAGTCACACAATGGAGGTGTGTGAACTCAGAATGTAGGTGTGTGAAGCCACAGAATGGAGGTGTGTGAAGTCATAGAATGGAAGTGTGAGAAGTCATAGAAAGGTGGTGTGTGAACTCAGAATGGAGGTGTGTGAAGTCACAGAATGGAGGTTTGTGAAGTCATAGAATGGAGGTGTGTGAAGTCAGAGAATGGATGTTTCTGAAGTAAGAATGAAGGTGTGTGAAGTCATAGAATGGAGATGTGTGAAGTCAAATTGGAGGTGTGTGAACTCATAGAATAGAGGTGTGTGAACTCATAGAATGGAGGTTTGTGAAGTCATGGAATGGCGGTGTTTGAAGTCAAAGAATGGAGGTGTGTGAAGTGAAACAATAGAGGTGTGTGAAGTCACAGAATGGAGGTGTGTGATGTCACAGATTGGAAGTGTGTGAAGGCAAAACGGAGGTGTGTGGAGTCACAGAATGGAGGTGTGTGAAGTCACAGAATGGAGGTGTGTGAAGTCAAAAAGGTGGTGTGTGAAGTCACAGAATGGAGGTGTGTGAAGTCATAGAATGGAGGTGTGTGAAATCATAGAATGAAGGTATGTGAAGTCAGAATGGAGGTGTGTGAAATCATAGAATGATTGTGTGTGAAGTCAGAATGGAGGTGTGTCAAGTCACAGAATTGAGATGTGTGAAGTCAGAAAATGGAGGTGTGTGAAGTCAGAATGAAGGTGTGTGAAGTCACAGAAATGAGGTGTGTCAAGTCACAGAATGGAGGTGTGTGAATTCATAGAATGGAGGTGTGTGAAGTCATAGAATTGAGGTGTGTGAAGTCATAGAATGGAGGTGTGTGAAGTCACAGAATGGAGGTGTGTGAAGTCAGAATGGAGGTGTGTGAAGTCATAGACTGAGGTGGGTGAAGTCATAGAAAGGAGGTGTGGGAAGTCATAGAATGGAGGAGTGTGAAGTCATAGAGTGGAGGTGAGTGAAGTCACAGATTTGAGGTCTGTGATGTCATAGAATGGAGGTGTGTGAAGTCAGAATGGAGGTGTGTGAAATCATAGAATGGAGATGTGTGAACTCAGAGAATGTAGTTGTGTGATGTCACAATGGAAGAGTGTGAAGTCATAGAATGGAGGTGTGAGAAGTCACAGAATGGAGGTGTGTAGTCATAAAATGAAGGTGTGTGAAGTCAGAATGGAGGTGTGTGAAGTCATAGTATGGAGGTGTGTGAAATCACAGAATAGAGTTTTGTGAAGTCACAGAATGGAGCTGTGTGAAGTCAGAACGGAGGAGTGTGAAGTCATAGAATGGAGGTGTGTGAAGTCAGAATGAAGGTGTGTGAACCCATAGAATGGAGGTGTGTGAAGTCACAATGGAGGTTTGTGAAGTCATGGAATTTAGGTGTGTGAAGTCACAAAATGGAGGTGTGTGAAGTCATAGAATGGAGGTGTGTGAAGTCATAGAATGGAGGTGTGTGAAGTCAGAATGGAGGTGTGTGAAGTCACAGAATTGAGGTGTGTGAAGTCACAGAATGGAGGTGTGTGAAGTCAGAATGTAGGTGTGTGAAATCACATAATGGAGGTGTGTGAAGTCACAGAATGGATGTTTGTGAAGTAAGAATGAAGGTTTTTGAAGTGATAGAGTGGAGGTGTGTGAAGTCACAGAATGGAGGTGTGTGAAGTCATAGAATGGAGGTGTGTGAAGTCATAGAATTGAGGTGTGTGAAGTCATAGAATGGAGGTGTGTGAAGTCATAAAATGGAGGTGTGTGAACTCATACAATGGAGGTGTGTGAAGTTAAAATGGAGTTGTGTGAAGTCATAGAATGGTGGTTTTTGATGTCAACGAATGGAGGTGTGTGAAGTCACAGAATGGAGGTGTGTGAACTCAGAATGGAGGTGTGTGAAGTCACAGAATGGAGGTTTGTGAAGTCATAGAATGGAGGTGTGTGAAGTCAGAGAATGGATGTTTGTGAAGTAAGAATGAAGGAGTGTGAAGTCATAGAATGGAGGTGTGTGAACTCATAGAATGGAGGTGTGTGAACTCATAGAATGGAGGTGTGTGAAGTCATGGAATGGAGGTGTGTGAAGTCAAAGAATGGAGGTGTGTGAAGTGAAACAATAGAGGGGTGTGAAGTCACAGAATGGAGGTGTGCGAAGTCACAGATTGGAAGTGTGTGAAGTCAAAACAGAGGTGTGTGAAGTCACAGAATGGAGGTGTGTGAAGTCACAGAATGGAGGTGTGTGAAGTCAAAAAGGTGGTGTGTGAAGTCACAGAATGGAGGTGTGTGAAGTCACAGAATGGATGTTTGTGAAGTAAGAATGAATGTATTTGAAGTCATAGAGTGGAGGTGTGTGAAGTCACAGAATGGAGGTGTGTGAAGTCATAGAATGGAGCTGTGTGAAGTCATAGAATTGAGGTGTGTGAAGTCATAGAATGGATGTGTGTGAAGTCATAAAATGGAGATGTGTGAACTCATAGAATGGAGGTGTGTGAAGTCAAAATGGTGTTGTGTGAAGTCATAGAATGGTGTTTTTTGATGTCAACGAATGGAGGTGTGTGAAGTCATAGAATGGAGGTGTGTGAAATCATAGAATGGAGGTGTGTGAAGTCAAAGAATTGAGGTGTGTGAAGTCAGAATGGAGGTGTGTGAAGTCATAGAATGGAAGTGTGTGAAATCATAGAATGGAGGTGTGTGAAGTCACAGAATTAAGGTGTGTGAAGTCAGAATGGAGGTGTGTGAAGTCAGGATGGAGGTGAGTGAAGTCATAGAATGGAGGTGTGTGAAGTCATAGAATGGAGGTCTGTGAACTCAGAATGCAGGTTTGTGAAGTCATAGAATGGAGGTTTGTGAACTCAGAATGGAGGTGTGTGAAGTCACAGAATGGAGGTGTGTGAAGTCATAGAATGGAGGTTTGTGAACTCACAGAATGGAGGTGTGTTAATTCATAGAATGGAGGTGTGTGAAGTCATAGAATCGAGGTGTGTGAAGTCACAGAATGGAGGTGTGTGAAGTCACAGAATGGAGGTGTGTGAACTCAGAATGTAGGTGTGTGAAGCCAAAGAATGGAGGTGTGTGAAGTCATAGAATGGAAGTGTGTGAAGTCATAGAAAAGAGGTGTGTGAACTCAGAATGGAGGTCTGTGAAGTCACAGAATGGAGGTTTGTGAAGTCATAGAATGGAGGTGTGTGAAGTCAGAGAATGGATGTTTCTGAAGTAAGAATGATGGTGTGTGAAGTCATAGAATGGAGATGTGTGAAGTCAAATTGGAGGTGTGTGAACTCATAGAATGGAGGTGTGTGAACTCATAGAATGGAGGTGTGTGAAGTCATGGAATGGCGGTTTTTGAAGTCAAAGAATGGAGGTGTGAAGTGAAAGAATAGAGGTGTGTGAAGTCACAGAACGGAGGTGTGTGAAGTCACACATTGGAAGTGTGTGAAGGCAAAACGGAGGTGTGTGAAGTCACAGAATGGAGGTGTGTGAAGTCACAGAATGGAGGTGTGTGAAGTCAAAAAGGTGGTGTGTGAAGTCACAGAATGGAGGTGTGTGAAGTCATAGAATGGAGGTGTGTGAAATCATAGAATGGAGGTATGTGAAGTCAGAATGTAGGTGTGTGAAATCACAGAATTGAGGTGTGTGAAGTCACAGAATGGAGGTGTGTGAAGTCAGAATGAAGGTTTGTGAAGTCACAGAATGGAGGTGTGTGAAGTCACAGAATGGATGTTTGTGAAGTAAGAATGAAGGTGTTTGAAGTCATAGAGTGGAGGTGTGTGAAGTCACAGAATGGAGGTGTGTGAAGTCATAGAATGGAGAAGTGTGAAGTCATAGAATTGAGGTGTGTGAAGTCATAGAATGGAGGTGTGTGAAGTCATAAAATGGAGGTGTGTGAACTCATAGAATGGAGGTTTGTGAAGTCAAAGTGGAGTTGTGTGAAGTCATAGAATGGTGTTTTTTGATGTCAACGAATGGAGGTGTGTGAAGTCATAGAATGGAGGTGTGTGAAGTCAGATTGGAGGTGTGTGAAATCACAGAATGGAGGTGTATTAAGTCATAGAATGGAGGTGTGTGAACTCAGAATGTAGGTGTGTGAAGCCACAGAATGGAGGTGTGTGAAGTCATAGAATGGAAGTGTGTGAAATCATTGAATGGAGGTGTGTGAAGTCACAGAATTGAGGTGTGTGAAGTCAGAATGGAGGTGTGTGAAGTCTGAATGGAGGTGAGTGAAGTCATAGAATGGAAGTGTGTGAAGTCATAGAATGGAGGTCTGTGAACTCAGAATGGAGGTTTGTGAAGTCATAGCATGGAGGTGTGTCAAGTCACAGAATGGAGGTGTGTGAAGTCATAGAATGGAGGTGTGTGAAGTCATAAAATGGAGGTGTGTGAATTCATAGAATGGAGGTGTGTGAAGTCACAATGGGGTTGTGTGAAGTCATAGAATGGTTGTTTTTGATGTCAACGAATGGAGGTGTGTGAAGTCATAGAATGGAGGTGAGTGAAGTCAGATTGGAGGTGTGTGAAATCACACAATGGAGGTGTGTCAACTCAGAAATGAGGTGTGTGAAGTCATAGAATGGAGGTGTGTGAAGTCATAGAATGGAAGTGTGTGAAATCATAGAATGGAGGTGTGTGAAGTCAAAGAATTGAGGTGTGTGAAGTCAGAATGGAGGTGTGTGAAGTCAGAATGGAGGTGTGTGAAGTCATCGAATGGAAGTGTGTGAAGTCATAGAATGGAGGTCTGTGAACTCAGAATGGGGGTTTGTGAAGTCATAGAATGGAGGTGTGTGAACTCAGAATGGAGGTGTGTGAAGTCACAGAATGGAGGTGTGTGAAGTCATAGAATGGAGGTGTGTGAATTCATAGAATGGAGGTGTGTGAAGTCATAGGATCGAGGTGTGTGAAGTCACAGAATGGAGGTTTGTGAAGTCACAGAATGGAGGTGTGTGAAGTCAGAATGGAGGTGTGTGAAGCCACAGAATTGAGGTGTGTGAAGTCACAGAATGGAGGTTTGTGAAGTCATAGAATGGAGGTGTGTGAAGTCATAGAATGGAGGTCTGTGAACTCACAATGGAGGTTTGTGAAGTCATAGAATGGAGGTGTGTGAAGGAAGAATGGAGGTGTGTGAAGTCACAGAATGGTGGTGTGTGAACTAAGAATGGAGGTGTGTGAAGTCATAGAATGGAGGTTTGTGAAGTCATAGAATGGAGGTGTGTGAAGTCAGGGACTGGATGTTTCTGAAGTAAGAATGAAGGTGTGTGAAGTCATAGAATGGAGGTGTGTGAAGTCAAATTGGAGGTGTGTGAACTCATAGAATGGAGGTGTGTGAACTCATAGAATGGAGGTGTGTGAAGTCATAGAATGGAGGTGTGTGAAGTCAAAGAATGGAGGTGTGTGAAGTGAAACAATAGAGTTGTGTGAAGTCACAGAATGGAGGTGTGTGAAGTCACAGAATGGATGTGTGAAGTTAGAACGGAGGTGTGTGAAGTCACAGAATGGAGGTGTGTGAAGTCACAGAATGGAGGTGTGTGAAGTCAAAAAGGTGGTGTGTGAAGTCACAGAATGGAGGTGTGTGAAGTCATAGAATGGAGGTGTGTGAAGTCACAGAATGGAGGTGTGTGAAGTCAGAATGAAGGTGTGTGAAGTCACAGAATGGAGGTGTGTGAAGTCACAGAATGGAGGTGTGTGAAGTCATAGAATGGAGGTGTGTGAAGTCAGATTGGAGGTGTGTGAAATCACAGAATGGAGGTGTGTGAAGTCACAGAATGGCGGTGTGTGAAGTCAGAGAATGGAGGTGTGTGAAGTCAAACAGGTGGTGTGTGAAGTCACAGAATGGAGGTGTGTGAATTCATAGAATGGAGCTGTGTGAAGTCAGAATGGAGGTGTGTGAAGTCAGAATGGATGGGTGTAAAGTCAGAATGGAGGTGTGTGAAGTCACAGAATGGAGGTGTGTGAAGTCATAGAATGGAGGTGTGTGAAATCATAGAATGAAGGTGTGTGAAGTCAGAATGGAGGTGCGTCAAGTCACAGAATTGAGATGTGTGAAGTCAGAAAATGGAGGTGTGTGAAGTCAGAATGAAGGTGTGTGAAGTCACAGAAAGGAGGTGTGTCAAGTCACAGAATGGAGGTGTGTGAAATCATAGAATGGAGGTGTGTGAAGTCATAGAATTGAGGTGTGTGAAGTCATAGAATGGAGGTGTGTGAAGTCACAGAATGGAGGTGTGTGAAGTCAGAATGGAGGTGTGTGAAGTCATAGACTGAGGTGGGTGAAGTCTTAGAAAGGAGGTGTGGGAAGTCATAGAATGGAGGAGTGTGAAGTCATAGAGTGGAGGTGAGTGAAGTCACAGATTCGAGGTCTGTGATGTCATAGAATGGAGGTGTGTGAAGTCAGAATGGAGGTGTGTGAAATCATAGAATGGAGATGTGTGAACTCAGAGAATGTAGTTGTGTGACGTCACAATGGAAGAGTGTGAAGTCATAGAATGGAGGTGTGAGAAGTCACAGAATGGAGGTGTGTAGTCATAAAATGAAGGTGTGTGAAGTCAGAATGGAGGTGTGTGAAGTAACAGAATGGAGGTGTGTGAACTGAGAATGGAGGTGTGTGAAGTCATACATGGAGGTGTGTGAAGTCATAGTATGGAGGTGTGTGAAATCACAGAATGGAGTTTTGTGAAGTCACAGAATGGAGCTGTGTGAAGTCAGAACGGAGGTGTGTGAAGTCATAGAATGGAGGTGTGTGAAGTCAGAATGGAGGTGTGTGAACTCATAGAATGGAGGGGTGTGAAGTCACAATGGATGTGTGTGAAGTCATAGAATTTAGGTGTGTGAAGTCACAAAATGGAGGGTTGTGAAGTCATAGAATGGAGGTGTGTGAAGTCATAGAATGGAGGTGTGTGAAGTCAGAATGGAGGTGTGTGAAGTCACAGAATTGAGGTGTGTGAAGTCACAGAATGGATGTGTGTGAAGTCAGAATGAAGGTGTGTGAAATCACATAATGGATGTGTGTGAAGGCACAGAATGGATGTTTGTGAAGTAAGAATGAAGGTTTTTGAAGTCATAGAGTGGAGGTGTGTGAAGTCACAGAATGGAGGTGTGTGAAGTCATAGAATGGAGGTGTGTGAAGTCATAGAATTGAGGTGTGTGAAGTCATAGAATGGAGGTGTGTGAAGTCATAAAATGGAGGTGTGTGAACTCATAGAATGGAGGTGTGTGAAGTTAAAATGGAGTTGTGTGAAGTCATAGAATGGTGGTTTTTGATGTCAACGAATGGAGGTGTGTGAAGTCACAGAATGGAGGTGTGTGAACTCAGAATGGAGGTGTGTGAAGTCACAGAATGGAGGTTTGTGAAGTCATAGAATGGAGGTGTGTGAAGTCAGAGAATGGATGTTTCTGAAGTAAGAATGAAGGTGTGTGAAGTCCTAGAATGGAGGTGTGTGAAGTCAAATTGGAGGTGTGTGAACTCATAGAATGGAGGTGTGTGAAGTCATAGAATGGAGGTGTGTGAAGTCATAGAATTGAGGTGTGTGAAGTCATAGAATGGAGGTGTGTGAAGTCAAAAAGGTGGTGTGTGAAGTCACAGAATGGAGGTGTGTGAAGTCATAGAATGGAGGGGTGTGAAATCATAGAATGGAGGTAAGTGAAGTCAGAATGGAGGTGTGTGAAGTCACAGAATTGAGGTGTGTGAAGTCACAGAATGGAGGTGTGTGAAGTCAGAATGAAGGTGTGTGAAGTCACAGAATGGAGGTGTGTGAAGTCACAGAATGGATGTTTGTGAAGTAAGAATTAATGTGTTTGAAGTCATAGAGTGGAGGTGTGTGAAGTCACAGAATGGAGGTGTGTGAAGTCATAGAATGGAGCTGTGTGAAGTCATAGAATTGAGGTGTGTGAAGTCATAGAATGGATGTGTGTGAAGTCATAAAATGGAGATGTGTGAACTCATAGAATGGAGGTGTGTGAAGTGAAAATGGTGTTGTGTGAAGTCATAGAATGGTGTTTTTTGATGTCAACGAATGGAGGTGTGTGAAGTCATAGAATGGAGGTGTGTGAAGTCAGATTGGAGGTGTGTGAAATCACAGAATGGAGGTGTGTCAACTCAGAAATGAGGTGTGTGAAGTCATCGATGGAGGTGTGTGAAGTCATAGAATGGAGGTGTGTGAAATCATAGAATGGAGGTGTGTGAAGTCAAAGAATTGAGGTGTGTGAAGTCAGAATGGAGGTGTGTGAAGTCAGAATGGAGGTGTGTGAAGTCATAGAATGGAAGTGTGTGAAATCATAGAATGGAGGTGTGTGAAGTCACAGAATTAAGGTCTGTGAAGTCAGAATGGAGGTGTGTGAAGTCAGGTTGGAGGTGAGTGAAGTCATAGAATGGAGGTGTGTGAAGTCATAGAATGGAGGTCTGTGAACTCAGAATGGAGGTTTGTGAAGTCATAGAATGGAGGTGTGTGAACTCAGAATGGAGGTGTGTGAAGTACAGAATGGAGGTGTGTGAAGTCATAGAATGGAGGTTTGTGAACTCACAGAATGGAGGTGTGTTAATTCATAGAATGGAGGTGTGTGAAGTCATAGAATCGAGGTGTGTGAAGTCACAAAATGGAGGTGTATGAAGTCAGAGAATGGAGGTGTGTGAAGTCACAGAATGGAGGTGTGTGAACTCAGAATGTAGGTGTGTGAAGCCACAGAATGGAGGTTTGTGAAGTCATAGAATGGAGGTGTGTGAAGTCGGAGAATGGATGTTTCTGAAGTAAGAATGATGGTGTGTGAAGTCATAGAATGGAGATGTGTGAAGTCAAATTGGAGGTGTGTGAACTCATAGAATGGAGGTGTGTGAACTCATAGAATGGAGGTGTGTGAAGTCATGGAATGGCGGTGTTTGAAGTCAAAGAATGGAGGTGTGAAGTGAAAGAATAGAGGTGTGTGAAGTCACAGAACGGAGGTGTGTGAAGTCACACATTGGAAGTGTGTGAAGGCAAAACGGAGGTGTATGAAGTTACAGAATGGAGGTGTGTGAAGTCAGAATGAACGTGTGTGAAGTCACAGAATGGAGGTGTGTGAAGTCACAGAATGGAGGTGTGTGAAGTCATAGAATGGAGGTGTGTGAAGTCAGATTGGTAGTGTGTGAAATCACAGAATGGAGGTGTGTGAAGTCACAGAATGGAGGTGTGTGAACTCAGAATGTAGGTGTGTGAAGCCACAGAATGGAGATGTGTGAAGTCATAGAATGGAAGTGTGTGAAATCATAGATTGGAGGTGTGTGAAATCACAGAATTAACATGTGTGAAGTCAGAATGGAGGAGTGTGAAGTCAGAATGGAGGTGAGTGAAGTCATAGAATGGAGGTGTGTGAAGTCATAGAATGGAGGTATGTGAACTAAGAATGAAGGTATGTGAAGTCATAGAATGGAGGTGTGTGAACTCAGAATGGAGGTGTGTGAAGTCAGGGAATGGAGGTGTGTGAAGTTATAGAATGGAGGTTTGTGAACTCACAGAATGGAGGTGTGTTAATTCATAGAATGGAGGTGTGTGAAATCATAGGATCGAGGTGTGTGAAGTCACAGAATGGAGGTGTGTGAAGTCACAGAATGGAGGTGTGTGAAGTCACAGAATGGAGGTGTGCGAACTCAGAATGTAGGTGTGTGAAGCCACAGAATGGAGGTTTGTGAAGTCATAGAATGGAGGTGTGTGAAGTCAGAGAATGGATGTTTCTGAAGTAAGAATGAAGGTGTGTGAAGTCATAGAATGGAGGTGTGTGAAGTCAAATTGGAGGTGTGTGAACTCATAGAATGGAGGTGTGTGAACTCATTGAATGGAGGTTTGTGAAGTAATGGAATGGCGGTGTGTGAAGTCAAACAATGGAGGTGTGTGAAGTGAAACAATAGAGGTGTGTGAAGTCACAGAATGGAGGTGTGTGAAGTCACAGATTGGAAGTGTGTGAAGTCAAAACGGAGGTGTGTGAAGTCACAGAATGGAGGTGTGTGAAGTCACAGAATGGAGGTGTGTGAACTCAGAATGTAGGTGTGTGAAGCCACAGAATGGAGATGTGTGAAGTCACAGAATGGAGGTGTGTGAAGTCAGAATAGATGTGTGCGAAGTCATAGAATGGAGCTGTGTAAAGTCAGAATGGAGCTGTGTGAAGTCATAGAATGGAGGTGTGCGAAGTCACAGATTGGAAGTGTGTGAAGTCAAAACAGAGGTGTGTGAAGTCACAGAATGGAGGTGTGTGAAGTCACAGAATGGAGGTGTGTGAAGTCAAAAAGGTGGTGTGTGAAGTCACAGAATGGAGGTGTGTGAAGTCACAGAATGGATGTTTGTGAAGTAAGAATGAATGTATTTGAAGTCATAGAGTGGAGGTGTGTGAAGTCACAGAATGGAGGTGTGTGAAGTCATAGAATGGAGCTGTGTGAAGTCATAGAATTGAGGTGTGTGAAGTCATAGAATGGATGTGTGTGAAGTCATAAAATGGAGATGTGTGAACTCATAGAATGGAGGTGTGTGAAGTCAAAATGGTGTTGTGTGAAGTCATAGAATGGTGTTTTTTGATGTCAACGAATGGAGGTGTGTGAAGTCATAGAATGGAGGTGTGTGAAGTCAGATTGGAGGTGTGTGAAATCACAGAATGGAGGTGTGTCAACTCAGAAATGAGGTGTGTGAAGTCATAGAATGGAGGTGTGTGAAGTCATAGAATGGAGGTGTGTGAAATCATAGAATGGAGGTGTGTGAAGTCAAAGAATTGAGGTGTGTGAAGTCAGAATGGAGGTGTGTGAAGTCATAGAATGGAAGTGTGTGAAATCAAAGAATGGAGGTGTGTGAAGTCACAGAATTAAGGTGTGTGAAGTCAGAATGGAGGTGTGTGAAGTCAGGATGGAGGTGAGTGAAGTCATAGAATGGAGGTGTGTGAAGTCATAGAATGGAGGTCTGTGAACTCAGAATGCAGGTTTGTGAAGTCATAGAATGGAGGTTTGTGAACTCAGAATGGAGGTGTGTGAAGTCACAGAATGGAGGTGTGTGAAGTCATAGAATGGAGGTTTGTGAACTCACAGAATGGAGGTGTGTTAATTCATAGAATGGAGGTGTGTGAAGTCATAGAATCGAGGTGTGTGAAGTCACAGAATGGAGGTGTGTGAAGTCACAGAATGGAGGTGTGTGAACTCAGAATGTAGGTGTGTGAAGCCAAAGAATGGAGGTGTGTGAAGTCATAGAATGGAAGTGTGTGAAGTCATAGAAAAGAGGTGTGTGAACTCAGAATGGAGGTCTGTGAAGTCACAGAATGGAGGTTTGTGAAGTCATAGAATGGAGGTGTGTGAAGTCAGAGAATGGATGTTTCTGAAGTAAGAATGATGGTGTGTGAAGTCATAGAATGGAGATGTGTGAAGTCAAATTGGAGGTGTTTGAACTCATAGAATGGAGGTGTGTGAACTCATAGAATGGAGGTGTGTGAAGTCATGGAATGGCGGTTTTTGAAGTCAAAGAATGGAGGTGTGAAGTGAAAGAATAGAGGTGTGTGAAGTCACAGAACGGAGGTGTGTGAAGTCACACATTGGAAGTGTGTGAAGGCAAAACGGAGGTGTGTGAAGTCACAGAATGTAGGTGTGTGAAGTCACAGAATGGAGGTGTGTGAAGTCAAAAAGGTGGTGTGTGAAGTCACAGAATGGAGGTGTGTGAAGTCATAGAATGGAGGTGTGTGAAATCATAGAATGGAGGTATGTGAAGTCAGAATGTAGGTGTGTGAAATCACAGAATTGAGGTGTGTGAAGTCACAGAATGGAGGTGTGTGAAGTCAGAATGAAGGTTTGTGAAGTCACAGAATGGAGGTGTGTGAAGTCACAGAATGGATGTTTGTGAAGTAAGAATGAAGGTGTTTGAAGTCATAGAGTGGAGGTGTGTGAAGTCACAGAATGGAGGTGTGTGAAGTCATAGAATGGAGAAGTGTGAAGTCATAGAATTGAGGTGTGTGAAGTCATAGAATGGAGGTGTGTGAAGTCATAAAAAGGAGGTGTGTGAACTCATAGAATGGAGGTTTGTGAAGTCAAAGTGGAGTTGTGTGAAGTCATAGAATGGTGTTTTTTGATGTCAACGAATGGAGGTGTGTGAAGTCATAGAATGGAGGTGTGTGAAGTCAGATTGGAGGTGTGTGAAATCACAGAATGGAGGTGTATTAAGTCATAGAATGGAGGTGTGTGAACTCAGAATGTAGGTGTGTGAAGCCACAGAATGGAGGTGTGTGAAGTCATAGAATGGAAGTGTGTGAAATCATTGAATGGAGGTGTGTGAAGTCACAGAATTGAGGTGTGTGAAGTCAGAATGGAGGTGTGTGAAGTCTGAATGGAGGTGAGTGAAGTCATAGAATGGAAGTGTGTGAAGTCATAGAATGGAGGTCTGTGAACTCAGAATGGAGGTTTGTGAAGTCATAGCATGGAGGTGTGTCAAGTCACAGAATGGAGGTGTGTGAAGTCATAGAATGGAGGTGTGTGAAGTCATAAAATGGAGGTGTGTGAATTCATAGAATGGAGGTGTGTGAAGTCACAATGGGGTTGTGTGAAGTCATAGAATGGTTGTTTTTGATGTCAACGAATGGAGGTGTGTGAAGTCATAGAATGGAGATGAGTGAAGTCAGATTGGAGGTGTGTGAAATCACACAATGGAGGTGTGTCAACTCAGAAATGAGGTGTGTGAAGTCATAGAATGGAGGTGTGTGAAGTCATAGAATGGAAGTGTGTGAAATCATAGAATGGAGGTGTGTGAAGTCAAAGAATTGAGGTGTGTGAAGTCAGAATGGAGGTGTGTGAAGTCAGAATGGAGGTGTGTGAAGTCATCGAATGGAAGTGTGTGAAGTCATAGAATGGAGGTCTGTGAACTCAGAATGGGGGTTTGTGAAGTCATAGAATGGAGGTGTGTGAACTCAGAATGGAGGTGTGTGAAGTCACAGAATGGAGGTGTGTGAAGTCATAGAATGGAGGTGTGTGAATTCATAGAATGGAGGTGTGTGAAGTCATAGGATCGAGGTGTGTGAAGTCACAGAATGGAGGTTTGTGAAGTCACAGAATGGAGGTGTGTGAAGTCAGAATGGAGGTGTGTGAAGCCACAGAATTGAGGTGTGTGAAGTCACAGAATGGAGGTTTGTGAAGTCATAGAATGGAGGTGTGTGAAGTCATAGAATGGAGGTCTGTGAACTCACAATGGAGGTTTGTGAAGTCATAGAATGGAGGTGTGTGAAGGAAGAATGGAGGTGTGTGAAGTCACAGAATGGTGGTGTGTGAACTAAGAATGGAGGTGTGTGAAGTCATAGAATGGAGGTTTGTGAAGTCATAGAATGGAGGTGTGTGAAGTCAGGGACTGGATGTTTCTGAAGTAAGAATGAAGGTGTGTGAAGTCATAGAATGGAGGTGTGTGAAGTCAAATTGGAGGTGTGTGAACTCATAGAATGGAGGTGTGTGAACTCATAGAATGGAGGTGTGTGAAGTCATAGAATGGAGGTGTGTGAAGTCAAAGAATGGAGGTGTGTGAAGTGAAACAATAGAGTTGTGTGAAGTCACAGAATGGAGGTGTGTGAAGTCACAGAATGGATGTGTGAAGTTAGAACGGAGGTGTGTGAAGTCACAGAATGGAGGTGTGTGAAGTCACAGAATGGAGGTGTGTGAAGTCAAAAAGGTGGTGTGTGAAGTCACAGAATGGAGGTGTGTGAAGTCATAGAATGGAGGTGTGTGAAGTCACAGAATGGAGGTGTGTGAAGTCAGAATGAAGGTGTGTGAAGTCACAGAATGGAGGTGTGTGAAGTCACAGAATGGAGGTGTGTGAAGTCATAGAATGGAGGTGTGTGAAGTCAGATTGGAGGTGTGTGAAATCACAGAATGGAGGTGTGTGAAGTCACAGAATGGCGGTGTGTGAAGTCAGAGAATGGAGGTGTGTGAAGTCAAACAGGTGGTGTGTGAAGTCACAGAATGGAGGTGTGTGAATTCATAGAATGGAGCTGTGTGAAGTCAGAATGGAGGTGTGTGAAGTCAGAATGGATGGGTGTAAAGTCAGAATGGAGGTGTGTGAAGTCACAGAATGGAGGTGTGTGAAGTCATAGAATGGAGGTGTGTGAAATCATAGAATGAAGGTGTGTGAAGTCAGAATGGAGGTGCGTCAAGTCACAGAATTGAGATGTGTGAAGTCAGAAAATGGAGGTGTGTGAAGTCAGAATGAAGGTGTGTGAAGTCACAGAAAGGAGGTGTGTCAAGTCACAGAATGGAGGTGTGTGAAATCATAGAATGGAGGTGTGTGAAGTCATAGAATTGAGGTGTGTGAAGTCATAGAATGGAGGTGTGTGAAGTCACAGAATGGAGGTGTGTGAAGTCAGAATGGAGGTGTGTGAAGTCATAGACTGAGGTGGGTGAAGTCTTAGAAAGGAGGTGTGGGAAGTCATAGAATGGAGGAGTGTGAAGTCATAGAGTGGAGGTGAGTGAAGTCACAGATTCGAGGTCTGTGATGTCATAGAATGGAGGTGTGTGAAGTCAGAATGGAGGTGTGTGAAATCATAGAATGGAGATGTGTGAACTCAGAGAATGTAGTTGTGTGACGTCACAATGGAAGAGTGTGAAGTCATAGAATGGAGGTGTGAGAAGTCACAGAATGGAGGTGTGTAGTCATAAAATGAAGGTGTGTGAAGTCAGAATGGAGGTGTGTGAAGTAACAGAATGGAGGTGTGTGAACTGAGAATGGAGGTGTGTGAAGTCATACATGGAGGTGTGTGAAGTCATAGTATGGAGGTGTGTGAAATCACAGAATGGAGTTTTGTGAAGTCACAGAATGGAGCTGTGTGAAGTCAGAACGGAGGTGTGTGAAGTCATAGAATGGAGGTGTGTGAAGTCAGAATGGAGGTGTGTGAACTCATAGAATGGAGGGGTGTGAAGTCACAATGGATGTGTGTGAAGTCATAGAATTTAGGTGTGTGAAGTCACAAAATGGAGGGTTGTGAAGTCATAGAATGGAGGTGTGTGAAGTCATAGAATGGAGGTGTGTGAAGTCAGAATGGAGGTGTGTGAAGTCACAGAATTGAGGTGTGTGAAGTCACAGAATGGATGTGTGTGAAGTCAGAATGAAGGTGTGTGAAATCACATAATGGATGTGTGTGAAGGCACAGAATGGATGTTTGTGAAGTAAGAATGAAGGTTTTTGAAGTCATAGAGTGGAGGTGTGTGAAGTCACAGAATGGAGGTGTGTGAAGTCATAGAATGGAGGTGTGTGAAGTCATAGAATTGAGGTGTGTGAAGTCATAGAATGGAGGTGTGTGAAGTCATAAAATGGAGGTGTGTGAACTCATAGAATGGAGGTGTGTGAAGTTAAAATGGAGTTGTGTGAAGTCATAGAATGGTGGTTTTTGATGTCAACGAATGGAGGTGTGTGAAGTCACAGAATGGAGGTGTGTGAACTCAGAATGGAGGTGTGTGAAGTCACAGAATGGAGGTTTGTGAAGTCATAGAATGGAGGTGTGTGAAGTCAGAGAATGGATGTTTCTGAAGTAAGAATGAAGGTGTGTGAAGTCCTAGAATGGAGGTGTGTGAAGTCAAATTGGAGGTGTGTGAACTCATAGAATGGAGGTGTGTGAAGTCATAGAATGGAGGTGTGTGAAGTCATAGAATTGAGGTGTGTGAAGTCATAGAATGGAGGTGTGTGAAGTCAAAAAGGTGGTGTGTGAAGTCACAGAATGGAGGTGTGTGAAGTCATAGAATGGAGGGGTGTGAAATCATAGAATGGAGGTAAGTGAAGTCAGAATGGAGGTGTGTGAAGTCACAGAATTGAGGTGTGTGAAGTCACAGAATGGAGGTGTGTGAAGTCAGAATGAAGGTGTGTGAAGTCACAGAATGGAGGTGTGTGAAGTCACAGAATGGATGTTTGTGAAGTAAGAATTACTGTGTTTGAAGTCATAGAGTGGAGGTGTGTGAAGTCACAGAATGGAGGTGTGTGAAGTCATAGAATGGAGCTGTGTGAAGTCATAGAATTGAGGTGTGTGAAGTCATAGAATGGATGTGTGTGAAGTCAAAAATGGAGATGTGTGAACTCATAGAATGGAGGTGTGTGAAGTGAAAATGGTGTTGTGTGAAGTCATAGAATGGTGTTTTTTGATGTCAACGAATGGAGGTGTGTGAAGTCATAGAATGGAGGTGTGTGAAGTCAGATTGGAGGTGTGTGAAATCACAGAATGGAGGTGTGTCAACTCAGAAATGAGGTGTGTGAAGTCATCGATGGAGGTGTGTGAAGTCATAGAATGGAGGTGTGTGAAATCATAGAATGGAGGTGTGTGAAGTCAAAGAATTGAGGTGTGTGAAGTCAGAATGGAGGTGTGTGAAGTCAGAATGGAGGTGTGTGAAGTCATAGAATGGAAGTGTGTGAAATCATAGAATGGAGGTGTGTGAAGTCACAGAATTAAGGTCTGTGAAGTCAGAATGGAGGTGTGTGAAGTCAGGTTGGAGGTGAGTGAAGTCATAGAATGGAGGTGTGTGAAGTCATAGAATGGAGGTCTGTGAACTCAGAATGGAGGTTTGTGAAGTCATAGAATGGAGGTGTGTGAACTCAGAATGGAGGTGTGTGAAGTACAGAATGGAGGTGTGTGAAGTCATAGAATGGAGGTTTGTGAACTCACAGAATGGAGGTGTGTTAATTCATAGAATGGAGGTGTGTGAAGTCATAGAATCGAGGTGTGTGAAGTCACAAAATGGAGGTGTATGAAGTCAGAGAATGGAGGTGTGTGAAGTCACAGAATGGAGGTGTGTGAACTCAGAATGTAGGTGTGTGAAGCCACAGAATGGAGGTGTGTGATGTCATCGAATGGAAGTGTGTGAAGTCATAGAAAGGAGGTGTGTGAACTCAGAATGGAGGTCTGTGAAGTCACAGAATGGAGGTTTGTGAAGTCATAGAATGGAGGTGTGTGAAGTCGGAGAATGGATGTTTCTGAAGTAAGAATGATGGTGTGTGAAGTCATAGAATGGAGATGTGTGAAGTCAAATTGGAGGTGTGTGAACTCATAGAATGGAGGTGTGTGAACTCATAGAATGGAGGTGTGTGAAGTCATGGAATGGCGGTGTTTGAAGTCAAAGAATGGAGGTGTGAAGTGAAAGAATAGAGGTGTGTGAAGTCACAGAACGGAGGTGTGTGAAGTCACACATTGGAAGTGTGTGAAGGCAAAACGGAGGTGTATGAAGTTACAGAATGGAGGTGTGTGAAGTCAGAATGAACGTGTGTGAAGTCACAGAATGGAGGTGTGTGAAGTCACAGAATGGAGGTGTGTGAAGTCATAGAATGGAGGTGTGTGAAGTCAGATTGGTAGTGTGTGAAATCACAGAATGGAGGTGTGTGAAGTCACAGAATGGAGGTGTGTGAACTCAGAATGTAGGTGTGTGAAGCCACAGAATGGAGATGTGTGAAGTCATAGAATGGAAGTGTGTGAAATCATAGATTGGAGGTGGGTGAAATCACAGAATTAACGTGTGTGAAGTCAGAATGGAGGAGTGTGAAGTCAGAATGGAGGTGAGTGAAGTCATAGAATGGAGGTGTGTGAAGTCATAGAATGGAGGTATGTGAACTAAGAATGAAGGTATGTGAAGTCATAGAATGGAGGTGTGTGAACTCAGAATGGAGGTGTGTGAAGTCAGGGAATGGAGGTGTGTGAAGTTATAGAATGGAGGTTTGTGAACTCACAGAATGGAGGTGTGTTAATTCATAGAATGGAGGTGTGTGAAATCATAGGATCGAGGTGTGTGAAGTCACAGAATGGAGGTGTGTGAAGTCACAGAATGGAGGTGTGTGAAGTCACAGAATGGAGGTGTGCGAACTCAGAATGTAGGTGTGTGAAGCCACAGAATGGAGGTTTGTGAAGTCATAGAATGGAGGTGTGTGAAGTCAGAGAATGGATGTTTCTGAAGTAAGAATGAAGGTGTGTGAAGTCATAGAATGGAGGTGTGTGAAGTCAAATTGGAGGTGTGTGAACTCATAGAATGGAGGTGTGTGAACTCATTGAATGGAGGTTTGTGAAGTAATGGAATGGCGGTGTGTGAAGTCAAACAATGGAGGTGTGTGAAGTGAAACAATAGAGGTGTGTGAAGTCACAGAATGGAGGTGTGTGAAGTCACAGATTGGAAGTGTGTGAAGTCAAAACGGAGGTGTGTGAAGTCACAGAATGGAGGTGTGTGAAGTCACAGAATGGAGGTGTGTGAACTCAGAATGTAGGTGTGTGAAGCCACAGAATGGAGATGTGTGAAGACATAGAATGGAAGTGTGTGAAATCATAAAATGGAGGTGTGTGAAGTCACAGAATTAACGTGTGTGAAGTCAGAATGGAGGTGTGTGAAGTCAGAATGGAGGTGAGTGAAGTCATAGAATGGAGGTGTGTGACGTCAGAGAATGGAGGTGTGTGAAGTTATAGAATGGAGGTTTGTGAACTCACAGAATGGAGGTGTGTTAATTCATAGAATGGAGGTGTGTGAAGTCATAGGATCGAGGTGTGTGAAGTCACAGAATGGAGGTGTGTGAAGTCACAGAATGGAGGTGTGTGAAGTCACAGAATGGACGTGTGTGAACTCAGAATGTAGGTGTGTGAAGCCACAGAATGGAGGTTTGTGAAGTCATAGAATGGAGGTGTGTGAAGTCAGAGAATGGATGTTTCTGAAGTAAGAATGAAGGTGTGTGAAGTCATAGAATGGAGGTGTGTGAAGTCAAATTGTAGGTGTGTGAACTCATAGAATGGAGGTGTGTGAACTCATAGAATGGAGGTTTGTGAAGTACTGGAATGGCGGTGTGTGAAGTCAAACAATGGAGGTGTGTGAAGTGAAACAATAGAGGTGTGTGAAGTCACAGAATGGAGGTGTTTGAAGTCACAGATTGGAAGTGTGTGAAGTCAAAACGGAGGTGTGTGAAGTCACAGAATGGAGGTGTGTGAAGTCATAGAATGGAGGTGTGTGAAGTCATAGAATTGAGGTGTGTGAAGTCATAGAATGGAGGTGTGTGAAGTCATAAAATGGAGGTGTGTGAACTCATAGAATGGAGGTGTGTGAAGTTAAAATGGAGTTGTGTGAAGTCATAGAATGGTGGTTTTTAATGTCAACGAATGGAGGTGTGTGAAGTCACAGAATGGAGGTGTGTGAACTCAGAATGGAGGTGTGTGAAGTCACAGAATGGAGGTTTGTGAAGTCATAGAATGGAGGTGTGTGAAGTCAGAGAATGGATGTTTCTGAAGTAAGAATGAAGGTGTGTGAAGTCATAGAATGGAGGTGTGTGAAGTCAAATTGGAGGTGTGTGAACTCATAGAATGGAGGTGTGTGAACTCATAGAATGGAGGTGTGTGAAGTCATGGAATGGAGGTGTGTGAAGTCAAAGAATGGAGGTGTGTGAAGTGAAACAATAGAGGTGTGTGAAGTCACAGAATGGAGGTGTGCGAAATCACAGATTGGAAGTGTGTGAAGTCAAAACAGAGGTGTGTGAAGTCACAGAATGGAGGTGTGTGAAGTCACAGAATGGAGGTGTGTGAAGTCAAAAAGGTGGTGTGTGAAGTCACAGAATGGAGGTGTGTGAAGTCATAGAATGGAGGTGTGTGAAATCATAGAATGGAGGTAAGTGAAGTCAGAATGGAGGTGTGTGAAGTCACAGAATTGAGGTGTGTGAAGTCACAGAATGGAGGTGTGTGAAGTCAGAATGAAGGTGTGTGAAGTCACAGAATGGAGGTGTGTGAAGTCACAGAATGGATGTTTGTGAAGTAAGAATGAATGTATTTGAAGTCATAGAGTGGAGGTGTGTGAAGTCACAGAATGGAGGTGTGTGAAGTCATAGAATGGAGCTGTGTGAAGTCATAGAATTGAGGTATGTGAAGTCATAGAATGGATGTGGGTGAAGTCATAAAATGGAGATGTGTGAACTCATAGAATGGAGGTGTGTGAAGTCAAAATGGTGTTGTGTGAAGTCATAGAATGGTGTTTTTTGATGTCAACGAATGGAGGTGTGTGAAGTCATAGAATGGAGGTGTGTGAAGTCATAGAATGGAGGTGTGTGAAATCATAGAATGGAGGTGTGTGAAGTCAAAGAATTGAGGTGTGTGAAGTCAGAATGGAGGTGTGTGAAGTCAGAATGGAGGTGTGTGAAGTCATAGAATGGAAGTGTGTGAAATCATAGAATGGAGGTGTGTGAAGTCACAGAATTAAGGTGTGTGAAGTCAGAATTGAGGTGTGTGAAGTCAGGATGGAGGTGAGTGAAGTCATAGAATGGAGGTGTGTGAAGTCATAGAATGGAGGTGTGTGAAGTCAGATTGGAGGTGTGTGAAATCACAGAATGGAGGAGTGTGAAGTCACAGAATGGAGGTGTGTGAACTCAGAATGTAGGTGTGTGAAGCCACAGAATGGAGATGTGTGAAGTCATAGAATGGAAGTGTGTGAAATCATAGAATGGAGGTGTGTGAAGTCACAGAATTAACGTGTGTGAAGTCAGAATGGAGGTGTGTGAAGTCAGAATGGAGGTGAGTGAAGTCATAGAATGGAGGTGTGTGAAGTCAGAGAATGGAGGCGTGTGAAGTTATAGAATGGAGTTTTGTGAACTCACAGAATGGAGGTGTGTTAATTCATAGAATGGAGGTTTGTGAAGTCCTATGATCGAGGTGTGTGAAGTCACAGAATGGAGGTGTGTGAAGTCACAGAATGGAGGTGTGGGAAGTCACAGAACGGAGGTGTGTGAACTCAGAATGTAGGTGTGTGAAGCCACAGAATGGAGGTGTGTAAAGTCATAGAATGGAAGTGTGTGAAGTCATAGAAAGGAGGTGTGTGAACTCAGAATGTAGGTGTCTGAAGTCACAGAATGGAGGTTTGTGAAGTCATAGAATGGAGGTGTGTGAAGTCAGAGAATGGATGTTTCTGAAGTAACAATGAAGGTTTGTGAAAACATAGAATGAAGGTGTGTGAAGTCAGAATGGAGGTGTGTCAAGTCACAGAATTGAGATGTGTGAAGTCAGAAAATGGAGGTGTGTGAAGTCAGAATGAAGGTGTGTGAAGTCACAGAAAGGAGGTGTGTCAAGTCACAGAATGGAGGTGTGTGAATTCATAGAATGGAGGTGTGTGAAGTCATAGAATGGAGGTGTGTGAAGTCACAGAATGGATGTTTGTGAAGTAAGAATGAAGGTGTTTGAAGTCATAGAATGGAGGTGTGTGAAGTCACAGAATGGAGGTGTGTGAAGTCACAGAATGGAGGTGTGTGAAGTCATAGAATGGAGGTTTGTGAACTCACAGAATGGAGGTGTGTTAATTCATAGAATGGAGGTGTGTGAAGTCATAGGATCGAGGTATGTGAAGACACAGAATGGAGGTGTGTGAAGTCACAGATTGGAGGTGTGGGAAGTCACAGAACGGAGGTGTGTGAACTCAGAATGTAGGTGTGTGAAGCCACAGAATGGAGGTGTGTGAAGTCATAGAATGGAAGTGTGTGAAGTCATAGAAAGGAGGTGTGTGAACTCAGAATGGAGGTGTCTGAAGTCACAGAATGGAGGTTTGTGAAGTCATAGAATGGAGGTGTGTGAAGTCAGAGAATGGATGTTTCTGAAGTAACAATGAAGGTGTGTGAAATCATAGAATGAAGGTGTGTGAAGTCAGAATGGAGGTGTGTCAAGTCACAGAATTGAGATGTGTGAAGTCAGAAAATGGAGGTGTGTGAAGTCAGAATGAAGGTGTGTGAAGTCACAGAAAGGAGGTGTGTGAATTCATAGAATGGAGGTGTGTGAAGTCATAGAATTGAGGTGTGTGAAGTCACAGAATGGATGTTTGTGAAGTAAGAATGAAGGTTTTTGAAGTCATAGAGTGGAGGTGTGTGAAGTCACAGAATGGAGGTGTGTGAAGTCATAGAATGGAGGTGTGTGAAGTCATAGAATTGAGGTGTGTGAAGTCACAGAATGGAGGTGTGTGAAGTCATAGAATGGAGGTGTGTGAAGTCATAGAATTGAGGTGTGTGAAGTCATAGAATGGAGGTGTGTGAAGTCATAAAATGGAGGTGTGTGAACTCATAGAATGGAGGTGTGTGAAGTTAAAATGGAGTTGTGTGAAGTCATAGAATGGTGGTTTTTGATGTCAACGAATGGAGGTGTGTGAAGTAACAGAATGGAGGTTTGTGAAGTCATAGAATGGAGGTGTGTGAAGTCAGAGAATGGATGTTTCTGAAGTAAGAATGAAGGTATGTGAAGTCATAGAATGGAGGTGTGTGAAGTCACAGAATGGAGGTGTGTGAACTCAGATTGGAGTTGTGTGAATTCACAGAATGGAGGTGTGTGAATTCATAGAATGAAGGTGTGTGAAATCACATAATGGAGGTGTGTGAAGTCACAGAATGGATGTTTGTGAAGTAAGAATGAAGGTTTTTGAAGTCATAGAGTGGAGGTGTGTGAAGTCACAGAATGGAGGTGTGTGAAGTCATAGAATGGAGGTGTGTGAAGTCATAGAATTGAGGTGTGTGAAGTCATAGAATGGAGGTGTGTGAAGTCATAAAATGGAGGTGTGTGAACTCATAGAATGGAGGTGTGTGAAGTTAAAATGGAGTTGTGTGAAGTCATAGAATGGTGGTTTTTGATGTCAACAAATGGAGGTGTGTGAAGTCAGAGAATGGAGGTGTGTGAACTCAGAATGGAGGTGTGTGAAGTCACAGAATGGAGGTTTGTGAAGTCATAGAATGGAGGTGTGTGAAGTCAGAGAATGGATGTTTCTGAAGTAAGAATGAAGGTGTGTGAAGTCATAGAATGGAGGTGTGTGAAGTCACAGAATGGAGGTGTGTGAACTCAGAATGGAGTTGTGTGAATTCACAGAATGGAGGTGTGTGAATTCATAGAATGAATGTGTGTGAAATCACATAATGGAGGTGTGTGAAGTCACAGAATGGATGTTTGTGAAGTAAGAATGAAGGTTTTTGAAGTCATAGAGTGGAGGTGTGTGAAGTCACAGAATGGAGGTGTGTGAAGTCATAGAATGGAGGTGTGTGAAGTCATAGAATTGAGGTGTGTGAAGTCATAGAATGGAGGTGTGTGAAGTCATAAAATGGAGGTGTGTGAACTCATAGAATGGAGGTGTGTGAAGTTAAAATGGAGTTGTGTGAAGTCATAGAATGGTGGTTTTTGATGTCAACAAATGGAGGTGTGTGAAGTCACAGAATGGAGGTGTGTGAACTCAGAATGGAGGTGTGTGAAGTCACAGAATGGAGGTTTGTGAAGTCATAGAATGGAGGTGTGTGAAGTCAGAGAATGGATGTTTCTGAAGTAAGAATGAAGGTGTGTGAAGTCATAGAATGGAGGTGTGTGAAGTCAAATTGGAGGTGTGTGAACTCATAGAATGGAGATGTGTGAACTCATAGAATGGAGGTGTGTGAAGTCATGGAATGGAGGTGTGTGAAGTCAAAGAATGGAGGTGTGTGAAGTGAAACAAAAGAGGTGTGTGAAGTCACAGAATGGAGGTGTGCGAAGTCACAGATTGGAAGTGTGTGAAGTCAAAACGGAGGTGTGTGAAGTCACAGAATGGAGGTGTGTGAAGTCACAGAATGGAGGTGTGTGAGGTCAGAAAGGTGGTGTGTGAAGTCACAGAATGGAGGTGTGTGAAGTCATAGAATGGAGGTGTGTGAAATCATAGAATGGAGGTAAGTGAAGTCAGAATGGCGGTGCGTGAAGTCACAGAATTGAGGTATGTGAAGTCACAGAATGGAGGTGTGTGAAGTCACAATGAAGGTGTGTGAAGTCACAGAATGGAGGTGTGTGAAGTCACAGAATGGATGTTTGTGAAGTAAGAATGAATGTATTTGAAGTCATAGAGTGGAGGTGTGTGAAGTCACAGAATGGAGGTGTGTGAAGTCATAGAATGGAGCTGTGTGAATTCATAGAATTGAGGTGTGTGAAGTCATAGAATGGATGTGTGTGAAGTCATAAAATGGAGATGTGTGAACTCATAGAATGGAGGTGTGTGAAGTCAAAATGGTGTTGTGTGAAGTCATAGAATGGTGTTTTTTGATGTCAACGAATGGAGGTGTGTGAAGTCATAGAATGGAGGTGTGTGAAGTCAGATTGGAGGTGTGTGAAATCACAGAATGGAGGTGTGTCAACTCAGAAATGAGGTGTGTGAAGTCATAGAATGGAGGTGTGTGAAGTCATAGAATGGAGGTGTGTGAAGTCACAGAATGGAGGTGTGTGAACTCAGAATGGAGTTGTGTGAATTCACAGAATGGAGGTGTGTGAATTCATAGAATGAAGGTGTGTGAAATCACATAATGGACGTGTGTGAAGTCACAGAATGGATGTTTGTGAAGTAAGAATGAAGGTTTTTGAAGTCATAGAGTGGAGGTGTGTGAAGTCACAGAATGGAGGTGTGTGAAGTCATAGAATGGAGGTGTGTGAAGTCATAGAATTGAGGTGTGTGAAGTCATAGAATGGAGGTGTGTGAAGTCATAAAATGGAGGTGTGTGAACTCATAGAATGGAGGTGTGTGAAGTTAAAATGGAGTTGTGTGAAGTCATAGAATGGTGGTTTTTGATGTCAACAAATGGAGGTGTGTGAAGTCACAGAATGGAGGTGTGTGAACTCAGAATGGAGGTGTGTGAAGTCACAGAATGGAGGTTTGTGAACTCATAGAATGGAGGTGTGTGAAGTCATGGAATGGAGGTGTGTGAAGTCAAAGAATGGAGGTGTGTGAAGTGAAACAATAGAGTTGTGTGAACTCACAGAATGGAGGTGTGTGAAGTCACAGAATGGATGTGTGAAGTTAGAACGGAGGTGTGTGAAGTCACAGAATGGAGGTGTGTGAAGTCACAGAATGGAGGTGTGTGAAGTCAAAAAGGTGGTGTGTGAAGTCACAGAATGGAGGTGTGTGAAGTCATAGAATGGAGGTGTGTGAAGTCACAGAATGGAGGTGTGTGAAGTCAGAATGAAGGTGTGTGAAGTCACAGAATGGAGGTGTGTGAAGTCACAGAATGGAGGTGTGTGAAGTCATAGAATGGAGGTGTGTGAAGTCAGATTGGAGGTGTGTGAAATCACAGAATGGAGGTGTGTGAAGTCACAGAATGGAGGTGTGTGAACTCAGAATGTAGGTGTGTGAAGCCACAGAATGGAGATGTGTGAAGTCATAGAATGGAAGTGTGTGAAATCATAGAATGGAGGTGTGTGAAGTCACAGAATTAACCTGTGTGAAGTCAGAATGGAGGTGTGTGAAGTCAGAATGCTGGTGAGTGAAGTCATAGAATGGAGGTGTGTGAAGTCAGAGAATGGAGGTGTGTGAAGTTATAGAATGGAGGTTTGTGAACTCACAGAATGGAGGTGTGTTAATTCATAGAATGGAGGTGTGTGAAGTCATAGGATCGAGGTGTGTGAAATCACAGAATGTAGGTGTGTGAAGTCACAGAATGGAGGTGTGTGAAGTCACAGAATGGAGGTGTGTGAACTCAGAATGTAGGTGTGTGAAGCCACAGAATGGAGGTTTGTGAAGTCATAGAATGGAGGTGTGTGAAGTCAGAGAATGAATGTTTCTGAAGTAAGAATGAAGGTGTGTGAAGTCATAGAATGGAGGTGTGTGAAGTCAAATTGGAGGTGTGTGAACTCATAGAATGGAGGTGTGTGAACTCATAGAATGGAGGTTTGTGAAGTAATGGAATGGCGGTGTGTGAAGTCAAACAATGGAGGTGTGTGAAGTGAAACAATAGAGGTGTGTGAAGTCACAGAATGGAGGTGTGTGAAGTCACAGATTGGAAGTGTGTGAAGTCAAAACGGAGGTGTGTGAAGTCATAGAATGGAGGTGTGTGAAGTCACAGAATGGAGGTGTGTGAACTCAGAATGTAGGTGTGTGAAGCCACAGAATGGAGATGTGTGAAGTCATAGAATGGAAGTGTGTGAAATCATAGAATGGAGGTGTGTGAAGTCACAGAATTAACGTGTGTGAAGTCAGAATGGAGGTGTGTGAAGTCAGAATGGAGGTGAGTGAAGTCATAGAATGGAGGTGTGTGAAGTCAGAGAATGGAGGTGTGTGAAGTTATAGAATGGAGGTTTGTGAACTCACAGAATGGAGGTGTGTTAATTCATAGAATGGAGGTGTGTGAAGTCATAGGATCGAGGTGTGTGAAGTCACAGAATGGAGGTGTGTGAAGTCACAGAATGGAGGTGTGTGAAGTCACAGAATGGACGTGTGTGAACTCAGAATGTAGGTGTGTGAAGCCACAGAATGGAGGTTTGTGAAGTCATAGAATGGAGGTGTGTGAAGTCAGAGAATGGATGTTTCTGAAGTAAGAATGAAGGTGTGTGAAGTCATAGAATGGAGGTGTGTGAAGTCAAATTGTAGGTGTGTGAACTCATAGAATGGAGGTGTGAGAACTCATAGAATGGAGGTTTGTGAAGTACTGGAATGGCGGTGTGTGAAGTCAAACAATGGAGGTGTGTGAAGTGAAACAATAGAGGTGTGTGAAGTCACAGAATGGAGGTGTTTGAAGTCACAGATTGGAAGTGTGTGAAGTCAAAACGGAGGTGTGTGAAGTCACAGAATGGAGGTGTGTGAAGTCATAGAATGGAGGTGTGTGAAGTCATAGAATTGAGGTGTGTGAAGTCATAGAATGGAGGTGTGTGAAGTCATAAAATGGAGGTGTGTGAACTCATAGAATGGAGGTGTGTGAAGTTAAAATGGAGTTGTGTGAAGTCATAGAATGGTGGTTTTTGATGTCAACGAATGGAGGTGTGTGAAGTCACAGAATGGAGGTGTGTGAACTCAGAATGGAGGTGTGTGAAGTCACAGAATGGAGGTTTGTGAAGTCATAGAATGGAGGTGTGTGAAGTCAGAGAATGGATGTTTCTGAAGTAAGAATGAAGGTGTGTGAAGTCATAGAATGGAGGTGTGTGAAGTCAAATTGGAGGTGTGTGAACTCATAGAATGGAGGTGTGTGAACTCATAGAATGGAGGTGTGTGAAGTCATGGAATGGAGGTGTGTGAAGTCAAAGAATGGAGGTGTGTGAAGTGAAACAATAGAGGTGTGTGAAGTCACAGAATGGAGGTGTGCGAAATCACAGATTGGAAGTGTGTGAAGTCAAAACAGAGGTGTGTGAAGTCACAGAATGGAGGTGTGTGAAGTCACAGAATGGAGGTGTGTGAAGTCAAAAAGGTGGTGTGTGAAGTCACAGAATGGAGGTGTGTGAAGTCATAGAATGGAGGTGTGTGAAATCATAGAATGGAGGTAAGTGAAGTCAAAATGGAGGTGTGTGAAGTCACAGAATTGAGGTGTGTGAAGTCACAGAATGGAGGTGTGTGAAGTCAGAATGAAGGTGTGTGAAGTCACAGAATGGAGGTGTGTGAAGTCACAGAATGGATGTTTGTGAAGTAAGAATGAATGTATTTGAAGTCATAGAGTGGAGGTGTGTGAAGTCACAGAATGGAGGTGTGTGAAGTCATAGAATGGAGCTGTGTGAAGTCATAGAATTGAGGTATGTGAAGTCATAGAATGGATGTGTGTGAAGTCATAAAATGGAGATGTGTGAACTCATAGAATGGAGGTGTGTGAAGTCAAAATGGTGTTGTGTGAAGTCATAGAATGGTGTTTTTTGATGTCAACGAATGGAGGTGTGTGAAGTCATAGAATGGAGGTGTGTGAAGTCATAGAATGGAGGTGTGTGAAATCATAGAATGGAGGTGTGTGAAGTCAAAGAATTGAGGTGTGTGAAGTCAGAATGGAGGTGTGTGAAGTCAGAATGGAGGTGTGTGAAGTCATAGAATGGAAGTGAGTGAAATCCTAGAATGGAGGTGTGTGAAGTCACAGAATTAAGGTGTGTGAAGTCAGAATTGAGGTGTGTGAAGTCAGGATGGAGGTGAGTGAAGTCATAGAATGGAGGTGTGTGAAGTCAGATTGGAGGTGTGTGAAATCACAGAATGGAGGTGTGTGAAGTCACAGAATGGAGGTGTGTGAACTCAGAATGTAGGTGTGTGAAGCCACAGAATGGAGATGTGTGAAGTCATAGAATGGAAGTGTGTGAAATCATAGAATGGAGGTGTGTGAAGTCACAGAATTAACGTGTGTGAAGTCAGAATGGAGGTGAGTGAAGTCATAGAATGGAGGTGTGTGAAGTCAGAGAATGGAGGTGTGTGAAGTTATAGAATGGAGTTTTGTGAACTCACAGAATGGAGGTGTGTTAATTCATAGAATGGAGGTTTGTGAAGTCCTATGATCGAGGTGTGTGAAGTCACAGAATGGAGGTGTGTGAAGTCACAGAATGGAGGTGTGGGAAGTCACAGAACGGAGGTGTGTGAACTCAGAATGTAGGTGTGTGAAGCCACAGAATGGAGGTGTGTAAAGTCATAGAATGGAAGTGTGTGAAGTCATAGAAAGGAGGTGTGTGAACTCAGAATGTAGGTGTCTGAAGTCACAGAATGGAGGTTTGTGAAGTCATAGAATGGAGGTGTGTGAAGTCAGAGAATGGATGTTTCTGAAGTAACAATGAAGGTTTGTGAAATCATAGAATGAAAGTGTGTGAAGTCAGAATGGAGGTGTGTCAAGTCACAGAATTGAGATGTGTGAAGTCAGAAAATGGAGGTGTGTGAAGTCAGAATGAAGGTGTGTGAAGTCACAGAAAGGAGGTGTGTCAAGTCACAGAATGGAGGTGTGTGAATTCATAGAATGGAGGTGTGTGAAGTCATAGAATGGAGGTGTGTGAAGTCACAGAATGGATGTTTGTGAAGTAAGAATGAAGGTGTTTGAAGTCATAGAATGGAGGTGTGTGAAGTCACAGAATGGAGGTGTGTGAAGTCACAGAATGGAGGTGTGTGAAGTCATAGAATGGAGGTTTGTGAACTCACAGAATGGAGGTGTGTTAATTCATAGAATGGAGGTGTGTGAAGTCATAGGATCGAGGTATGTGAAGACACAGAATGGAGGTGTGTGAAGTCACAGATTGGAGGTGTGGGAAGTCACAGAACGGAGGTGTGTGAACTCAGAATGTAGGTGTGTGAAGCCACAGAATGGAGGTGTGTGAAGTCATAGAATGGAAGTGTGTGAAGTCATAGAAAGGAGGTGTGTGAACTCAGAATGGAGGTGTCTGAAGTCACAGAATGGAGGTTTGTGAAGTCATAGAATGGAGGTGTGTGAAGTCAGAGAATGGATGTTTCTGAAGTAACAATGAAGGTGTGTGAAATCATAGAATGAAGGTGTGTGAAGTCAGAATGGAGGTGTGTCAAGTCACAGAATTGAGATGTGTGAAGTCAGAAAATGGAGGTGTGTGAAGTCAGAATGAAGGTGTGTGAAGTCACAGAAAGGAGGTGTGTGAATTCATAGAATGGAGGTGTGTGAAGTCATAGAATTGAGGTGTGTGAAGTCACAGAATGGATGTTTGTGAAGTAAGAATGAAGGTTTTTGAAGTCATAGAGTGGAGGTGTGTGAAGTCACAGAATGGAGGTGTGTGAAGTCATAGAATGGAGGTGTGTGAAGTCATAGAATTGAGGTGTGTGAAGTCACAGAATGGAGGTGTGTGAAGTCATAGAATGGAGGTGTGTGAAGTCATAGAATTGAGGTGTGTGAAGTCATAGAATGGAGGTGTGTGAAGTCATAAAATGGAGGTGTGTGAACTCATAGAATGGAGGTGTGTGAAGTTAAAATGGAGTTGTGTGAAGTCATAGAATGGTGGTTTTTGATGTCAACGAATGGAGGTGTGTGAAGTCAGAGAATGGAGGTGTGTGAACTCAGAATGGAGGTGTGTGAAGTAACAGAATGGAGGTTTGTGAAGTCATAGAATGGAGGTGTGTGAAGTCAGAGAATGGATGATTCTGAAGTAAGAATGAAGGTGTGTGAAGTCATAGAATGGAGGTGTGTGAAGTCACAGAATGGAGGTGTGTGAACTCAGATTGGAGTTGTGTGAATTCACAGAATGGAGGTGGGTGAATTCATAGAATGAAGGTGTGTGAAATCACATAATGGAGGTGTGTGAAGTCACAGAATGGATGTTTGTGAAGTAAGAATGAAGGTTTTGAAGTCATAGAGTGGAGGTGTGTGAAGTCACAGAATGGAGGTGTGTGAAGTCATAGAATGGAGGTGTGTGAAGTCATAGAATTGAGGTGTGTGAAGTCATAGAATGGAGGTGTGTGAAGTCATAAAATGGAGGTGTGTGAACTCATAGAATGGAGGTGTGTGAAGTTAAAATGGAGTTGTGTGAAGTCATAGAATGGTGGTTTTTGATGTCAACAAATGGAGGTGTGTGAAGTCACAGAATGGAGGTGTGTGAACTCAGAATGGAGGTGTGTGAAGTCACAGAATGGAGGTTTGTGAAGTCATAGAATGGAGGTGTGTGAAGTCAGAGAATGGATGTTTCTGAAGTAAGAATGAAGGTGTGTGAACTCATAGAATGGAGATGTGTGAACTCATAGAATGGAGGTGTGTGAAGTCATGGAATGGAGGTGTGTGAAGTCAAAGAATGGAGGTGTGTGAAGTGAAACAAAAGAGGTGTGTGAAGTCACAGAATGGAGGTGTGCGAAGTCACAGATTGGAAGTGTGTGAAGTCAAAACGGAGGTGTGTGAAGTCACAGAATGGAGGTGTGTGAAGTCACAGAATGGAGGTGTGTGAGGTCAGAAAGGTGGTGTGTGAAGTCACAGAATGGAGGTGTGTGAAGTCATAGAATGGAGGTGTGTGAAATCATAGAATGGAGGTAAGTGAAGTCAGAATGGCGGTGTGTGAAGTCACAGAATTGAGGTGTGTGAAGTCACAGAATGGAGGTGTGTGAAGTCAGAATGAAGGTGTGTGAAGTCACAGAATGGAGGTGTGTGAAGTCACAGAATGGATGTTTGTGAAGTAAGAATGAATGTATTTGAAGTCATAGAGTGGAGGTGTGTGAAGTCACAGAATGGAGGTGTGTGAAGTCATAGAATGGAGCGGTGTGAATTCATAGAATTGAGGTGTGTGAAGTCATAGAATGGATGTGTGTGAAGTCATAAAATGGAGATGTGTGAACTCATAGAATGGAGGTGTGTGAAGTCAAAATGGTGTTGTGTGAAGTCATAGAATGGTGTTTTTTGATGTCAACGAATGGAGGTGTGTGAAGTCATAGAATGGAGGTGTGTGAAGTCAGATTGGAGGTGTGTGAAATCACAGAATGGAGGTGTGTCAACTCAGAAATGAGGTGTGTGAAGTCATAGAATGGAGGTGTGTGAAGTCATAGAATTGAGGTGTGTGAAGTCATAGAATGGAGGTGTGTGAAGTCATAAAATGGAGGTGTGTGAACTCATAGAATGGAGGTGTGTGAAGTTAAAATGGAGTTGTGTGAAGTGATAGAATGGTGGTTTTTGATGTCAACAAATGGAGGTGTGTGAAGTCACAGAATGGAGGTGTGTGAACTCAGAATGGAGGTGTGTGAAGTCACAGAATGGAGGTTTGTGAAGTCATAGAATGGAGGTGTGTGAAGTCAGAGAATGGATGTTTCTGAAGTAAGAATGAAGGTGTGTGAAGTCATAGAATGGAGGTGTGTGAAGTCACAGAATGGAGGTGTGTGAACTCAGAATGGAGTTGTGTGAATTCACAGAATGGAGGTGTGTGAATTCATAGAATGAAGGTGTGTGAAATCACATAATGGAGGTGTGTGAAGTCACAGAATGGATGTTTGTGAAGTAAGAATGAAGGTTTTTGAAGTCATAGAGTGGAGGTGTGTGAAGTCACAGAATGGAGGTGTGTGAAGTCATAGAATGGAGGTGTGTGAAGTCATAGAATTGAGGTGTGTGAAGTCATAGAATGGAGGTGTGTGAAGTCATAAAATGGAGGTGTGTGAACTCATAGAATGGAGGTGTGTGAAGTTAAAATGGAGTTGTGTGAAGTCATAGAATGGTGGTTTTTGATGTCAACAAATGGAGGTGTTTGAAGTCACAGAATGGAGGTGTGTGAACTCAGAATGGAGGTGTGTGAAGTCACAGAATGGAGGTTTGTGAAGTCATAGAATGGAGGTGTGTGAAGTCAGAGAATGGATGTTTCTGAAGTAAGAATGAAGGTGTGTGAAGTCATAGAATGGTGGTGTGTGAAGTCAAATTGGAGGTGTGTGAACTCATAGAATGGAGATGTGTGAACTCATAGAATGGAGGTGTGTGAAGTCATGGAATGGAGGTGTGTGAAGTCAAAGAATGGAGGTGTGTGAAGTGAAACAAAAGAGGTGTGTGAAGTCACAGAATGGAGGTGTGCGAAGTCACAGATTGGAAGTGTGTGAAGTCAAAACGGAGGTGTGTGAAGTCACAGAATGGAGGTGTGTGAAGTCACAGAATGGAGGTGTGTGAGGTCAGAATGGTGGTGTGTGAAGTCACAGAATGGAGGTGTGTGAAGTCATAGAATGGAGGTGTGTGAAATCATAGAATGGAGGTAAGTGAAGTCAGAATGGCGGTGTGTGAAGTCACAGAATTGAGGTGTGTGAAGTCACAGAATGGAGGTGTGTGAAGTGAGAATGAAGGTGTGTGAAGTCACAGAATGGAGGTGTGTGAAGTCACAGAATGGATGTTTGTGAAGTAAGAATGAATGTATTTGAAGTCATAGAGTGGAGGTGTGTGAAGTCACAGAATGGAGGTGTGTGAAGTCATAGAATGGAGCTGTGTGAATTCATAGAATTGAGGTGTGTGAAGTCATAGAATGGATGTGTGTGAAGTCATAAAATGGAGATGTGTGAACTCATAGAATGGAGGTGTGTGAAGTCAAAATGGTGTTGTGTGAAGTCATAGAATGGTGTTTTTGATGTCAACGAATGGAGGTGTGTGAAGTCATAGAATGGAGGTGTGTGAAGTCAGATTGGAGGTGTGTGAAATCACAGAATGGAGGTGTGTCAACTCAGAAATGAGGTGTGTGAAGTCATAGAATGGAGGTGTGTGAAGTGATAGAATGGAGGTGTGTGAAGTCACAGAATGGAAGTGTGTGAACTCAGAATGGAGGTGTGTGAAGTCACAGAATGGAGGTTTGTGAAGTCATAGAATGGAGGTGTGTGAAGTCAGGGAATGGATGTTTCTGAAGTAAGAATGAAGGTGTGTGAAGTCATAGAATGGAGGTGTGTGAAGTCACAGAATGGAGGTGTGTGAACTCAGAATGAAGTTGTGTGAATTCACAGAATGGAGGTGTGTGAATTCATAGAATGAAGGTGTGTGAAATCACATAATGGAGGTGTGTGAAGTCACAGAATGGATGTTTGTGAAGTAAGAATGAAGGTTTTTGAAGTCATAGAGTGGAGGTGTGTGAAGTCACAGAATGGAGGTGTGTGAAGTCATAGAATGGAGGTGTGTGAAGTCATAGAATTGAGGTGTGTGAAGTCATAGAATGGAGGTGTGTGAAGTCATAAAATGGAGGTGTGTGAACTCATAGAATGGAGGTGTGTGAAGTTAAAATGGAGTTGTGTGAAGTCATAGAATGGTGGTTTTTGATGTCAACAAATGGAGGTGTGTGAAGTCACAGAATGGAGGTGTGTGAACTCAGAATGGAGGTGTGTGAAGTCACAGAATGGAGGTTTGTGAAGTCATAGAATGGAGGTGTTTGAAGTCAGAGAATGGATGTTTCTGAAGTAAGAATGAAGGTGTGTGAAGTCATAGAATGGAGGTGTGTGAAGTCAAATTGGAGGTGTGTGAACTCATAGAATGGAGGTGTGTGAACTCATAGAATGCAGGTGTGTGAAATCATAGAATGGAGGTGTGTGAAGTCAAAGAATTGAGGTGTGTGAAGTCAGAATGGAGGTGTGTGAAGTCACAATGGAGGTGTGTGAAGTCATAGAATGGAAGTGTGTGAAATCATAGAATGGAGGTGTGTGAAGTCACAGAATTAAGGTGTGTGAAGTCAGAATGGAGGTGTGTGAAGTCAGGATGGAGGTGAGTGAAGTCATAGAATGGAGGTGTGTGAAGTCATAGAATGGAGGTGTGTGAAGTCAGATTGGAGGTGTGTGAAATCACAGAATGGAGGTGTGTGAAGTCACAGAATGGAGGTGTGTGAACTCAGAATGTAGGTGTGTGAAGCCACAGAATGGAGGTGTGTGAAGTCATAGAATGGAAGTGTGTGAAGTCATAGAAAGGAGGTGTGTGAACTCAGAATGGAGGTGTCTGAAGTCACAGAATGGAGGTTTGTGAAGTCATAGAATGGAGGTGTGTGAAGTCAGACAATGGATGTTTCTGAAGTAACAATGAAGGTGTGTGAAATCATAGAATGAAGGTGTGTGAAGTCAGAATGGAGGTGTGTCAAGTCACAGAATTGAGATGTGTGAAGTCAGAAAATGGAGGTGTGTGAAGTCAGAATGAAGGTGTGTGAAGTCACAGAAAGGAGGTGTGTCAAGTCACAGAATGGAGGTGTGTGAATTCATAGAATGGAGGTGTGTGAAGTCATAGAATTGAGGTGTGTGAAGTCACAGAATGGATGTTTGTGAAGTAAGAATGAAGGTTTTTGAAGTCATAGAGTGGAGGTGTGTGAAGTCACAGAATGGAGGTGTGTGAAGTCATAGAATGGAGGTGTGTGAAGTCATAGAATTGAGGTGTGTGAAGTCATAGAATGGAGGTGTGTGAAGTCATAAAATGGAGGTGTGTGAACTCATAGAATGGAGGTGTGTGAAGTTAAAATGGAGTTGTGTGAACTCATAGAATGGTGGTTTTTGATGTCAACGAATGGAGGTGTGTGAAGTCACAGAATGGAGGTGTGTGAACTCAGAATGGAGGTGTGTGAAGTCACAGAATGGAGGTTTGTGAAGTCATAGAATGGAGGTGTGTGAAGTCAGAGAATGGATGTTTCTGAAGTAAGAATGAAGGTGTGTGAAGTCATAGAATGGAGGTGTGTGAAGTCACAGAATGGAGGTGCGTGAACTCAGAATGGAGTTGTGTGAAGTCACAGAATGGAGGTGTGTGAATTCATAGAATGAAGGTGTGTGAAATCACATAATGGAGGTGTGTGAAGTCACAGAATGGATGTTTGTGAAGTAAGAATGAAGGTTTTTGAAGTCATAGAGTGGAGGTGTGTGAAGTCACAGAATGGAGGTGTGTGAAGTCATAGAATGGAGGTGTGTGAAGTCATAGAATTGAGGTGTGTGAAGTCATAGAATGGAGGTGTGTGAAGTCATAAAATGGAGGTGTGTGAACTCATAGAATGGAGGTGTGTGAAGTTAAAATGGAGTTGTGTGAAGTCATAGAATGGTGGTTTTTGATGTCAACAAATGGAGGTGTGTGAAGTCACAGAATGGAGGTGTGTGAACTCAGAATGGAGGTGTGTGAAGTCACAGAATGGAGGTTTGTGAAGTCATAGAATGGAGGTGTGTGAAGTCAGAGAATGGATGTTTCTGAAGTAAGAATGAAGGTGTGTGAAGTCATAGAATGGAGGTGTGTGAAGTCACAGAATGGAGGTGTGTGAACTCAGAATGGAGTTGTGTGAATTCACAGAATGGAGGTGTGTGAATTCATAGAATGAAGGTGTGTGAAATCACATAATGGACGTGTGTGAAGTCACAGAATGGATGTTTGTGAAGTAAGAATGAACGTTTTTGAAGTCATAGAGTGGAGGTGTGTGAAGTCACAGAATGGAGGTGTGTGAAGTCATAGAATGGAGGTGTGTGAAGTCATAGAATTGAGGTGTGTGAAGTCATAGAATGGAGGTGTGTGAAGTCATAAAATGGAGGTGTGTGAACTCATAGAATGGAGGTGTGTGAAGTTAAAATGGAGTTGTGTGAAGTCATAGAATGGTGGTTTTTGATGTCAACAAATGGAGGTGTGTGAAGTCACAGAATGGAGGTGTGTGAACTCAGAATGGAGGTGTGTGAAGTCACAGAATGGAGGTTTGTGAAGTCATAGAATGGAGGTGTGTGAAGTCAGAGAATGGATGTTTCTGAAGTAAGAATGAAGGTGTGTGAAGTCATAGAATGGAGGTGTGTGAAGTCAAATTGGAGGTGTGTGAACTCATAGAATGGAGGTGTGTGAACTCATAGAATGGAGGTGTGTGAAGTCATGGAATGGAGGTGTGTGAAGTCAAAGAATGGAGGTGTGTGAAGTGAAACAAAAGAGGTGTGTGAAGTCACAGAATGGAGGTGTGCGAAGTCACAGATTGGAAGTGTGTGAAGTCAAAACGGAGGTGTGTGAAGTCACAGAATGGAGGTGTGTGAAGTCACAGAATGGAGGTGTGTGAGGTCAGAAAGGTGGTGTGTGAAGTCACAGAATGGAGGTGTGTGAAGTCATAGAATGGAGGTGTGTGAAATCATAGAATGGAGGTAAGTGAAGTCAGAATGGAGGTGTGTGAAGTCACAGAATTGAGGTGTGTGAAGTCACAGAATGGAGGTGTGTGAAGTCAGAATGAAGGTGTGTGAAGTCACAGAATGGAGGTGTGTGAAGTCACAGAATGGATGTTTGTGAAGTAAGAATGAATGTATTTGAAGTCATAGAGTGGAGGTGTGTGAAGTCACAGAATGGAGGTGTGTGAAGTCATAGAATGGAGCTGTGTGAAGTCATAGAATTGAGGTGTGTGAAGTCATAGAATGGATGTGTGTGAAGTCATAAAATGGAGATGTGTGAAGTCACAGAATGGAGGTGTGTGAACTCAGAATGGAGGTGTGTGAAGTCACAGAATGGAGGTTTGTGAAGTCATAGAATGGAGGTGTGTGAAGTCAGAGAATGGATGTTTCTGAAGTAAGAATGAAGGTGTGTGAAGTCATAGAATGGAGGTGTGTGAAGTCACAGAATGGAGGTGTGTGAACTCAGAATGGAGTTGTGTGAATTCACAGAATGGAGGTGTGTGAATTCATAGAATGAAGGTGTGTGAAATCACATAATGGAGGTGTGTGAAGTCACAGAATGGATGTTTGTGAAGTAAGAATGAAGGTTTTTGAAGTCATAGAGTGGAGGTGTGTGAAGTCACAGAATGGAGGTGTGTGAAGTCATAGAATGGAGGTGTGTGAAGTCATAGAATTGAGGTGTGTGAAGTCATAGAATGGAGGTGGGTGAAGTCATAAAATGGAGGTGTGTGAACTCATAGAATGGAGGTGTGTGAAGTTAAAATGGAGTTGTGTGAAGTCATAGAATGGTGGTTTTTGATGTCAACAAATGGAGGTGTGTGAAGTCACAGAATGGAGGTGTGTGAACTCAGAATGGAGGTGTGTGAAGTCACAGAATGGAGGTTTGTGAAGTCATAGAATGGAGGTGTGTGAAGTCAGAGAATGGATGTTTCTGAAGTAAGAATGAAGGTGTGTGAAGTCATAGAATGGAGGTGTGTGAAGTCACAGAATGGAGGTGTGTGA